>APFE031737252.1:304265-384874 GCA_000404065.3 Pinus taeda
TATATATATAGCAGACGCTTCCGTAGACGCTTCGCTTCCTAGATTTTTGGAAAATGACGCTTCCGCGTCCCCGCTTCCAAAAAACGTCCGTGCTTCATCCCCGCTTCGTGCAACATTGATTTACCACCATCGATATTTCACAACCAAAATCACTCAAGATGTCAATGCTTAAGATAGACAATAAAATTATAAAATCTTCTTAAGGTATGATGGCAAAACAAGATTATGTGTTTACTCTAGAGAAATTAACCAATGATTCCTTATGTCTAATTGCATCCTTAACACAATAATGCCAATTAGATACCAATACACCATTCGACAAAGTTAGAAGATTATTATAGCTTAGATGTGTGCGTGGTTACTTGTGCAAAGTTGACGATTCCTTAGACATTATAGATGTGCTTACAAGTAAACAAACAAATGTTAGCCTTCAAATATCCAATGCTAAGACGACCTTCTTCACAATAGCACTTAGCAACATTAAAGAGATGAACACTAATTGGCCTTTAGGACAGCATCAAATAAACCAGGAAAATACCAAGCATATGAAACCGAACATGAGCAATAAGCTGCTTAATGACTTGCCAATTGATAAAATAATTTTGCCAATGAAAAGTTATGAGTTTTTAGCCCACTTAAGATGTGTTATTCAGAAAATATCAGATCTTATTATACAGTGATGCAGAGATATTTCACCAAGCTAACTAGTAGATCTAAGCTCAAAATTCAATGCCCAAGTAGCCCAAACACTAATAAATTTTTACCATTAAATTATTGGTGTGTTTAGACTATTTAGAAATGATTTTTACGACATTTAACCATGAATTTTACCACTGTTATGAATGATCAATAGAGATGTAAAAAAACAGTGACAAAGTAAGGGTTTAGAGAGGAAACCCTAGGCCAAAGGCCTTGAATATCACTTGCCCAAGTTACCAAAAATTTTCCAAAGCACTTGGCACTTGAAAACACTAACTTTGAGCAAATTTCTTCTTGCAAAACCCACTAAATTTCAGTCCCAAAAAATCAGAGATGGATAGAAGGAAAATTAGGGCTAGGAAGAGGCCAAAAGGAGAGGGAAAAAAGGCCTAAATAGGCTTTGCGGCCAAGGCCAAGAGGTCTAGAAAACCCATGACAAGCCTAGAAAGTTGTCATCTAGTTCAAGGAAGGGGCCGAAAGGCCCTAGAGGGTTGCGCCCTAGGGCTTTAGAGCCTTGAAGGCTTGCGGCTACCCTAGAAAGGGAGGTTGAGGCTTAAATTAGGCCTGTGAATGTGCAACTAGGCCACAAAGAGGGAGTGCAAGGGTAAGCGGAGGCAGGGTGAAGGGAGGAAGAGAAGGGCGAAGCAGAAAAGGGGCAAGGGCAAGGGAAGGGAGCTGATAAGGAGAGGCCCACAAGATAGGCCAAGGAGGCAAGTCGAGACCCTCTAAGGGAGCTAGACAACTGCCTTAGAGGAGGTCATAGCCCTTGAGAGAGGTACTACTAGCCTTGAGAAATCCCTAAGGGTTGACGTTGAGGCTAAGAAGGCTGAAGTTGAGGCTGGAAAGGGCCACGTAAGGCCTAAGAGGCTTGAAGATACCAAAACCCTTGCCAGAAAAAATTATTTGCTTCAGATATTCAAAATTGCTCAATTTCACTGCAAAAATCCTTGGTGTTAGCCTCGCAAAAAAATTTAGAGGCTAGATCTTACCCTCAAGTGCCCAAATCCCCAATATATACAAAAGTTCAAAATAATTTCAAAAACCCCAGCAATAAAACCAAGAATAGAAAATAAAATAATGGACAAGTGCATTATACAAATTATCTTTACAAAATATACATGTAAAATGCTTCAAATTTTTTGGAATTTTATAAATCTTTAGTAGTGGCTAAATGTATTTTGAAAGATAAATTATAAATCACAGCGTTAATGAAGTTAGAACACCATAAAAATACTTAGAGTCCAAACATAGTTAGCCTCTATCCAAAGTTCGTGAAAATTGAGTCCAAGGGTTGGGGAACCTCCAAACACTATATATTTTTGAAGAACAAATCGTTAGAGAACCCATTGAATCAGATAAGAGACACCATGAACTGCACCCCAAAGTCTTTATTATGATTGTTCCAATGTTCCCAGTAGGACAGTAATTTACATAAGCTTTCCAGAGTTACATAAGCCAAAACTAGATGGCTTGAGACACAAATGACTCTCTATTTATAGATAGGTCCTCTAAGTGGAAAAATAATAGCTAGTTGGCTTAATCCTCGTCCAAATAATCTTGGCCATCGATAAATCCTTTATCAATTTGTAATTTTTGCCGTCGAAACAATTAATTTTGAGGAATTTTCGAATTTGTCATTTAACCCATTATTTATTCACTCAAAATTAATTATTTTGAGCTAATTTCTTCAAAAAATTGACTTTGACTTAACCACCAAGGTCCAATGGTCCAATTTTTCTTGAAGTTTTCAATATTCCCTTAGTGGGGGACCTCCAAAAATTAATTTCTTTGATACCTACGAATTTTTCCACTTGGAGAATTTAATTTCTCTGAGACTCTAAATTTGACTCTAATTAGTTACTTTTTTCGCTTGGGATTAATTTACTTTTTGTCAGAAAAATTAATTTATTGACACCTGAGGGGATTAAATATTGTTTCCACCTCTTAATATTTTAGCCATGGTGTCTGATTGTGAGGGACCATGCACTAAAATATTTTTTACATAAGACAATTACATTTTCAACCCTCAAAGGGGGAACAACTGTTCGATATAAACCCTCAAATTACACACCCAATTTTGCGACACAACATGATCTAGTAGACCAAGTGATTTGTAATAAAATAATTTCAAGAATTATCTTAAATTATTTGCAAAACATTTTTACATGAGACTCGACTAAAACATTAGCACTCACCTAAGACTTTGACTGCAAATTCCACCCTAGCTTTGGGGTGAGGTTGGAGAGAAAAAATTCACCGACCATCCGTGTTTAGAAACATAGATGAGTCAATGAGACAAAAAACCTCCTGGGATGAAACTTTCGCCAAAATAATAGGCTTACCTAGGTTGTTGCATACATAGATGGTCTTACTAGCATCATTTATATTAAAAATTTGCATAATGGGTTGATAATGACACAAAATGTTGATGGTTGATGATCTCGATCCTTTGAGAAAAAGGCACATTTGCTTCCTTGAATCTTTGACAAACCGTGTGCAACACTAACAAAACCTAAATGGATCCCTCAATACCTAAACCTCAAACCCATCAATAGATCCACCTGGATCCCAATGTCGCCTAGGCCTTGGGACCTATGAGTTATGATACCACCTTAGCCCTCCATCATTACCCATGCCTAAGGGTTCTTGTTGTGCTATACCCTCAACCAGAAATATCCTTCCAAGAGTTGCTCCATCAATAGGATACCAACACATGGTCTCTCACCAATCCATTTTATGGGAAGGATTGAATGCATGATCACTTGCACAAGGTATTTTCCCATTATGCCCAAGTTGCTTCATGCTCAACACATACCCCTCCATCTAATCAATGAACAAAATCCATCTGGAAAACCTTGCCCATCACTCTCGAAGGGGAAAAAGTGGGAAAACAATGTTGCAAGCCCTGTTTATGTACTCCTGGACAGGGATGCTTCCTATCTCCAAATTATACCCCTCTTGCTACCTCACTACAAACCTTAGCCATCCCTCAACGCTAGAGAGCTTGGCTGTTGACTTGGTACACACCACTCTAAGCTCCTCAATTTTACTGTTATGTTGCAAAATGGTGCCTCGTGATGTCTATATCCTTTGCTTCAATGTCATAAGATTGGTATTGAAATGCTCAATCTTCTCCTGACAGTTACTGTCAGAAAGTATTGTAGCCTTGTTCGTTGCCTTTGCATCCTATTTTCTTCTCGTCAATAAGTGAACCCAAAGATGGATGCTCAACCACCTCCACCACTTCTTGAATGTCTACTCCTTGGTTTTCTTCACATATGGGATCAATTTGTTGCTCATCATTTTCAGTGTTGAAACATGGATGTAGAGGTGAATTTCTATCTACGTCATCACATGATTGTTCATGCTCTTCAAGGGTAGCCTCGTGAGAATCAATGAACTCATCTGTAGTAGAAGAATCCCCATCAAAAGGGACAGAAGGAATCTCCTCCTGCTCTACCTTTATCATCTCCTCTGTATCACTCAAGCATGAGTGGTTAGGCCCCTAATGTCCCTTGCAAATCAAGCAAATACATTTCCTCCTTAGCTCATTCTTGTTGTCAGTTTGAATCATCTCATCCTTGTCTTAACTACAAACTCGCATCCTCCTCAACTCCTCCTTGGTCAGCTACCTTGTGAATATTTGTGTGATGTGCTCAACCAATCCTTCGACTAGTTCATAGGCAACAAGTGAGACAACCTGCTCCTTCCTCCAAATGGCCAATAACTTGGATTGCGTCTTCTTGCAAATGGCATCATGGTCTCATATAACTGAAGACAAAATAGACTACATGTTTATTTTGATCATGTTTGGATGATGTTCCCTAACGTTGAGAAACATTGGAACATTTGAAGAATCAAATCATGACATTCAAGATCAAGCATGACATCATATGATCTTACTCTAGTCATGATTTGTAAGATCTTGAGCTTATTTTCCATGGGAGGACCCCAGGTGTTATCCAAGTCTTGGAAGCTTTCCACTATTAACTAGCAAACTTTCCTCATAATATCATCATTGTAGGGAGGTATAGGTGAAGTTATCCTCATGACCTCACTGAGACAGAAGGCAACTATAAGTCTCACCCCCTCACAAGGGTACTCCAAGAATCTTTTTTGCATCAAGAAAAGCATTGTTGGCTTTAAAGCCCAATTTAGAATCCTCAAATCTGATCAGCTCACCTTAGAAAGATGCAAATCCAATTTCTCCAGATGAATTGGAGTTTTAGCGGTCATCTTCATGTTCTTCAGATTTGATTCAAGTTCATAAAACCAATTTCCTACCTCTAGTTCTTTTTGCAAATCCCTTATTTGCTCCAGTTGTAGGATAGCATGTACCCCCTTTTAAAAGGGTTCACTCTTTGGTTTTGTTATTTGGCCCATGGAACCAACTGCTACTAAGTTATTAAGGGCATTTATGAAGGGCTTGTCCCAATCATCCATAGTGACAAATCTCTACTTATGACAAATAGATGAAGTTGGGAAATGGCTAATGTTGATAACTCTTCATGACTATGACAAATGCAAGCTCAGCCATGACCCCTAACCTCACAAATTTACAAGGCCCATATGTGATACAAGACAATGTATTTATCACAGACACTTCACTCTCATCTTTTACAAATTACACTCAACAATTATATAGAGGTTTAAACACCTCATGCAAACTCACTATATCCTCTCACGTTGCTCATTATACATGGATAATGACACCAATACTGTAACCACACAATACTCGGATTTTGTAACGCTTCAACAATGTTATAGCATACAAATACAAGGGTTATGACAATATTCCAATGTTCTACTATAAATTTGAGGACAAGCCTTTCTTTGAGCAGTTTAAGGACAGGATTAGAAGTATTGATAAAGATTGTTCATGGATATAATTAAAACTTGTTGATTTTTAATGCAATTACCCTAAGTCTAAGGTTGCTCGACTGGAAATCTTACGATCCTCTACTACAATACTTGACTCTTTTCCCCTAATGATAGACTTAGCTTCGGAAAACAATGAATGTGGCCTGGTTCATGCTCTAGCAATGCAATCTAAAGGGTAAATGGCTCTAGTATATAAACTATAGAGATAAAAATTTCCAGGATGACAATGATTCTTTAATAGATTTAGCAATTCCACTGGTTACATTTGACATAATAGATCAAATCCAATGATAAGAAGGAAAATTCCAGTCTACTCTAGCAGACATAAGGCACTTGGCTTCCCAATACACAGATCTCAGCCTCTAAATAAAATATCAGATCGGATCAGGCTCTTGGAAATAGAACTTGATTCCATTGAGATGATAATAATATTCAGTGCCAAAATGTTCATACCTTTTTGAGAAAATGATCCCAGAATGCTCTCATCCAGCTACAAAAAATATGCCTTAGCCTACAAATGATCAGAGTCTAGCCTAGGGATATAAAGCTCTCGCCCTCCCCCAAAATAAATGATGATCCCACTCAGAAAATGAGGCAATTTCAATCATCAATCTTGACCTATCAGATAGAAGAAATCCCTTCCAGGTATAAGGAGTACTTAGCCTAAACTTGGAGGAAGAACTTGTCCTCCCTAATTAGTAAGATTGAACCCTTGAGAATACTGCAGACTTGGCCAATTATGTGATGGATTTGACCCCTCTCCAAAATGCCCTGATATATTTGACCTTCAATATAAGCACAGTGAATAACCTCTAATGATATAATGCAATGAATCGATGCAATTAGTCTCTAACCATGGCTCCCCTCTCTGTCAATGATCAGCTACTGGTTCAATTTGGCTATGTCACAATGATTACATCGGTGATTAATCAATAATGCATTACTATCGTCTCTGCTCATAGAGCCACATGTATTCTAATCGCGAACACTATAGGAAGGTGCACACTCCAAGGATCAAATTGCTTTGCAATATCATCCCATGTGTGCAAAACTATCCAACAAGTTGCTTTTTGCCTTTCATACACACTCTTGAATCCTTAAACTCACGTGCTAGCATAGGGATTATATGCTTCCTATGCCATAGTTTCTATGTGCATTATGTCCAATCGCCAATCTTTAAAAACTAACTTCGATCTAGGAATTTCAAGCTCTGTCTTTTTCAATGCACAACCCTCTAATCAACTACAGATCACACCAACTACCATGCAATGCACTATATCTAACCTTTATGCAGTGTCTCTGCATAACAACCACCAACCCACACATTTAACAAATGTCGTCGTGCAGTAAATCAACATACATTCACCACGCACTACATAGTCACCATCTATGTGTTTACGTGGTCATTGATCAATATCAATTAAAATTAACACCATGATTAACCAAATTAATTCATGCCCAACTTTTGATCACACAATCTAAGAGAATTAACAATGAGGCCTGTCAAATATGATGGAAACCTCACGCACTCATTGTAACTTATGTTTGCGGATCCACGATACGCATATTCAACAGTTCAAAGTTCCTCCTGCATCGATCCTAGCTCACCACAATCTGGCAGCAATCGATCTTGACAAGTAAGAATTTAGTTTCTCTTCAACACTTGAGTACTCTGCTACAGTGTTCTTGGTCCCTTAACAAATTATAGGTGGAATTCGACCTTCAATAATTAGATATTCGATCTACAAATAATCAGATCTAGACTGTAATGCAACTTGATCTTAAGAGGGGAACTCGATCTGAAAAAGGGAAGGTTTGATCCTTCGATCAAACATACAACATCAACTCGGCATAGGGAAGAATATACTGCAATACAAATATGAACCTAGCCTGCTTGATACAATGGAGATTTGGACTTACTACCAATTTTTTATCACAAATAAACACAATATTACGACAAATATGTTTGTCTTTGGTTCTTCCAAAATAAACCCACGAACTTGTCTCTACAATAAACCCTTAGGTTGGCAGGGTGCATAACTCTAATACTACTATAATGTCCTGGAAATAATTTTGACTTAAATGTCGGGAAAATTTCTTCAAAAATTATGCCCTAAATTTATTCAATTTGCATAATTTACGCCACAAATTTTAATAAATTTTATGACATAATAAACCTAGAAAACGCTGCAACTCAAAAATAGACAAGAAGCATGTGCAAAAAATATTAACTTTATTTATATTGATAAAAATTTATTTTACAGATAATTGGAGGATAGTGGAGATGGGATCCTCCAAACTGAATCAGGCCTCAAGATATATCTACTATAACACTGGATCTAGCCTCCCAAAATTGTACTGCAACCAATACGAACTCCTATGAATTTTGAATGAATTCACCAAAGGATGAGATGGGTTTTCATCCACTCTCACCAAATTACCCAAGGGTTTCCCGCTTGGGTCTATTGAAGTAGAGAACTAGGTTCTCCAAACCTCACCAAAGACAAATACACAAATCCAAGATGTCCCAAATGGATAGTGTTGTCACCTAAGATGCACGCCTAAATGTGGGAAAAAGTCTTCAACCCCACAAGGTGTAGTCTTCAAGAGACAATGCTTAGAGAAGCGGTTGTCAGCTATTCCCAACTCTTTTTGTTTATACTCTCTCCTAGCTAAGTCAGGGGGGGTGGTCTTTGTGGCACAGGATTTGTCAAAGTTCCAAGGACGCATAAGTGCCAAGTTTTTTCAAACAAGATCAGATCATATGTTTGTAGTCCATGTGTCATTGTAAACCCATTCTGCAAGTTAGGTAATGTAAATGATGCTATTATGACCAAATGTATTTAACAACCTAGGTAAGCCTATTATTTGGGAGGAAAGTTTCATCCTAGGAGGTGTTTCGTCTCATTGACTCGTGTGTCTCTAAACACAGATGGTCAACAAAGTTTTTCCCTCCAACCTCACCCCAAAACTAGGGTGGAATTCTTCGTCAAAGTCTTACGTGAGTCCTAGTGTTTTAGTCGAGTCTGATGTAAAAGTGATTTGGTAATAATTTAAGCTAGTTGGCTTAATTATTTTATTACAAATCACTTGGTTTACTGGATCATATTGTGTGGCAGATGGGTTATGTGTCCTAAAGGTCTAAGCCAAATGTGTATCCCCCTTTGAAGGGTGTAAATGTAAAAAATCTTATGTATTAGAGGGTGGAAAAATAATTAAATCCCCTCGTGTGTAAATTAATTAATTTTTCTGGCAAAATAAAATTAAATCCTAAGCCAAAAAATTAATTAATTAGAGTCAAAATAAGTTATTTTAGGAAAACTAATTCTCCCACTCAAAAAATTCGTGGGTTTTAAAGGAATCAATTTTTAAAGGTCCTTCACCAAGGGAATATGGTATATTTCAAGAAAATTTGGACCCTTGGAGTCTGGACCTTGGTGGTTAAGTCGAAGTCAAATATTTGAGGAAATTAGCTCAAAATAATTAATTTTAAGCTAATAAAAATGGAATTAAATGATAAGTTCGAGAATTCCTCGAAAATAAAAATCAAGGGCCAAGATTAAAAAACCCTGAAGTGTTTATCAATGGCCAAGATTATTTTGTCAAGGATTAAAGAAACTAGCCATTATTTTTCCACTTGGAGGATAAATTTATAAATTAGAGAGTCATTTGAGTTTCTAGCATTTTGACCTCTCGCTAGAAAATTGCTGCTGAAGCATCTTTGTAACTATTTTCTCGTTGGGAACTATTTTTCTATCATAATAAAGACTTTGGAGTGCAATTCAAGGTGTTATTGCTTATTGATTTGTGGTATGTGCTGATTACAGGCATCTCTATGTTGTGTTGAATATTGGTAAGATCTACTTTTTCATTACATGGAGATAAAATCATGCTATTGATAGTTTTGGGCTAATCTTAGGTGGTTTGGTTCCCCATGTGATCTAACAGATTATATTTTGAGATAAATACATAGTGTTTGCAAGTACTTCGGTCCTTGGCCTCCAAGTTCACAAACTTAGGCAGGAATCATTGTTGCTTGGATTCCAAATATTTGTATGGTGTATTATATTTTCGCTAAGGCTATAGTATACGTTAGGGTGATAGGAGCACAATAGAAGGTATTGTTAATCAGGCCCTAGCTTGCTTCCTGTTAGCCTCCTTCCCACAACCTACCTTGGAGCTTAGCTTCAAAATAGTTAAGGGAAGGTTATACTTGATTAGGCATATAATTAAAATTAACCAAGATCGTTGCACTTCACATAGGTCTTAGGACTTGCACATGATATAGGTTAGTTAATCATTCAAGCAATGGGTGTTCATCTAGTCACTTGGTTTTAATTTATCATAAGCAAGAATTGTGAGTCCATTAAGGCACTAGTCTCAAACTCAAAATCTAATCTAATCATTAATCTTGCTAAATTCAACCATGTAACTAGGCCACTCATCCGTGTATTCCAAGTAAGTTGGTTCCCAACTTGTTTCCCATTATCTCATTTCATATGGACTACCCCCCATAACATTTTGTTGGGAGACAACCAGAACAGAGTTGGCGGGGTTCAGAGTGACAACCCCTGCCCTGAGCGGTTGTCGTTGTCCTTGTACAATCTAGGCGATATCAGTCCCTAATAATAAAACTAAAGGAAAACTTGTTAAGAATAATAAGGCCTAGGAGATTTAGGCAAGAAAATTATCATTTGATATAGCTTGAATTTAAAGATTGATTAGCAAGTACAAATATTAACGAGCATGTAGAGATGTAAATAAGATAAATATAATGAAATTAGCAAGACTTCCATCAAAATAAAATATGAGAAACCAGTGCCTTTAGATATTGCTCAAAGATAAATTATAATACTTGCAAAATAAATGATCTTTCAAGTTACACGAATAATAATGTTGCAAAACAAGCGCTAGTGAAAAGATATCATAAGAAATCAAGTACAATATTGAGATATAAAGACATGCAAGATAAATAGAACTCATATTTGTAGTTTTAAGATAGATGCTCCAATAAGATAGAACAATATCAAAGGACAATGAGCATATAATTCAAATAACAAGTACGGGGGCAATATGAGGGTGATGCTTGCAAGTAAAATGAAATTCTTATAACTCAATTTGCACAATAATCAATTGCAAAGTGTTGTGTGATAGAAGGTGGTCTTGGTGGATTTTAATTAAAGCCTATTTTATGCTTGACTTCCTCTGAATTTGTGAAAACTTGGTAAAGAGTGAGGTGAATTACAAGAAGGCTAGGACGAGGAGGCACTTATTTTGTCATTAACGATACCCACCTAGACTTCAAGGAAACTCATGTGCCTTCATTCCTACAAGGGCTCGCCTACGTGAAAACTGCGAGGTCACCTATTCTAACCTTTTTTCAAGACTAAAACTTATCAAATTGAATGAAAGTTAGGGAAGTATCATAAAAATTTCTATCAACTAAGCTTATGCTTGGAGGTAAATTTTAGAGATGCAAAGTGCAAATGAGAATCAATCTTAAACAAGTGCTCCAAATGAGATTAACCACAATGCTTCAAAAGTGAAATGCTTTAGAATGTACCGGTAACAACATACAATCCCACTTTCAATTTAACCTAGATGTGCATAATATAACCTATAAATCCCAAATGAAATTGTGGATTTCTCAATAAAACACAAGTAAATGAAATCTAATGCAAATTAACTGAAGTGTCAATTAGATCTAAATGTTAGAGAAATAAGGCAAGTGCCTCAACTGATATGCAAGTAGAAATGAAAATGCTCAAATGTGAAATGAGTTAATTATATATCAATTAAGAGTACCACTTCACTTATAATGTGCTTTTAAGAGTGTTCAATGACTAATAGAACAATTGTGAATTATAAAATGAAGCACAAGTAAATGAGATCAAGAGAAAATTGAAATGATGGCAAATGAGATTGCTAATTAGATCTAATTGTTAGAGAAAAACTACTTCAACTAGAATGCAAATGAGATCAAGACAAGAGTTACTCAAATTTGCAAATTAGAACAAGTAGTGAAATTTAACCAAGATAATTAGATAATGAGAAACTAGAAGATTATATTAGAGAACTAGATCTAAATGCAAGAAAGCTAAACTAATCTAGGAAGTTAGAAATCAATCAATCAAGAAGATCTCCTACCCAATGAGATGGGATACCATGAGGAAATCCCCAAGCTCCATCAAGAAAAATATTCTTTTATTAATATTAGAAAGAGAGACCCTCTTAAACAAGAATGAGAGCTCTAGATTCTCAAAGAGGGCTTACAAAAGATATAGATTTTTGAAAGAGAAACCCTTACTCAAATTACAATAATTAAAGAGGAGTTTTACAAGGCTTTTGCAATGAATTTTCGTCAAACAATTTACCAATCACCTTAAACTTTGCTTCAACTGCAAATGTTTGAGGGATTTTCGCAATAGAAAAGAGGAGAGGCCTCTCTATGCTTGCGGCCAAGAGAAAAATGCTTCCACAATAATTCGACTTCCACAAAATGACTTATATTTGAACTCCAAGCCAAATTGATCTTGAAAATCTCTAAAAGAATATTAATAAAATTGATTTTGATTAAACCCTTAGAGGATTTTGTTTAGGAGAAAATATAACCTCCTATGCTTGCAGCCTACGAGAAATAGGCTCAAAAATGTAGACAACCTCCCAAACGAAGATCAATCCTCCAAAAATGATGAAGATGACCTTAAAAATTTCACTCTCCTTGAAACCCTAACTGTCTAGGAGAGGGGGTTTGATGGATCAAGCAAATGTAGCTCCAAAAGAATTTGATTTCTCTTGGATCCTCGAGCTTCACCTGCAAGAAAAAATTTGCAAATTTTCTCCAAGACAATACCCTTATTTTCCTTTCAATTTTGAAAAAAAACAATAGATGGAACAATATATATATACATATACAAGAGAAATATATGTACAAGAGGGTTAGAAAAATATTTACAAAATTTACAAGAGCTAATCTAAAGGGTATGAGGAAACCTCTGCTTTTTAGTAAGCAAAAATAATTTCTTAAACTAGAAGATCTATTTAGTTAAAGCACATTTAAATAAGATAAATAGAGATTTAGATAAATAAATTTTACAAACTATGGCCAATAAACCCTTGCAAAAATTTCGTTAGATAAGACTTTAGAAGTAATCAAAGTAGGCTCATGGACTTCTATTCCTTGGGAGTTGGTTGGTTCAACCAAAAATGTCCTCAGACACCCAAGATCTGATTCATAAAATGTTCTCTAGACCTTGGAGATGAAAATCGTTAGATCACAAGGAGATAGATAATTGTAATAGTTAATTTAAGATGCTAGGAATAAAACCCTAGTCATATATACTTATGTATGATTCAAACCCTAACTTGGTCTAGTTATTGCATTAAAGTTTTGATAATTGTATCTAGGGTTTATGGCAAGACCCTAGATGTAAAATTCTTTCACTATGATTGAAACCTAACTTGATTTAGTTGTTGATATCTAAAGTTTAGTTTTGAGGATGGTATCTAGGTTTTGTGACAAACACCATCACAATTGTTGTGAAAGTCTAGGGCATGAAACCCTTGTTGATTGTAAACCTAACTAGGTCTATGTTTTGAATATCTAAGTGTTGATTACCCTAGATGTTATCATTGTAATGAAATGATATCCCTTGATGACTTTGTGCTCCTGTACATATATAGTTGTGTTTGGTTGTACTTGTTGTCGAAGATATGTAGGTACATAATCATGAAGATGTTGAAGATGTTGAGCTACCTTATAATTGATGATAACTTAATGATGATGATGAGCATGATGGAAAGAGAGAGTTGTAAGAATCTTAAAATTTTTGATTAATAGATGACTTTGTTTCCATGTAAAGATAGAAGGATTGATGTTCTATGAGGTTGAAATTTTGCCAATGATATGTTGATGCATGAGAAAAAGCTAGTGCGGCTAAGTTGTTAATGGATTTCTTCCCTAGAAGAAAAGAAGCTTGGATAAAGAAAGTGTATATCTCCCCAGTTCATAGGGAGGGCATATTGTGACAGTGATGGTGAAGACCATGAAGACAAAATGAAGATTGGAGAATGGCTAAAGCACTATAGATGGTTATTCAGGATTGATGAAGTTGTAAACAAGAATTGGATGTTTTGGAAAGCATTGAGGTTGAGCTTGGTGTTGTTGGAGAAGTTGAATAAGGAAGCTTTTGTCAAAATATGTTTCGATATTGTGATGACCTAAAAAACATCAAAATAGGGTAAGACACTGGGGTTTTATGCTAGCATATAAGAACATATATATTGGAAGTTTGATACTGGTTGGGGTTGTGAAGCCACTGTACGTGCCAACAAGATGAACAAGTAGCTGATGTGTTGATCTCTTCCTGAAAATTTTGTGAAGCATGTTTGGATTAGTAGATATTTCTGATTTGGTTGAAAGAGAGAGATGAGGTACCATAAAAATCCCTATATGATGGTATTTGGGAAGACATCTTGGACTGGTTAATATTGAGATCTCAGTTGATGTTTAGATCTCAACGAGGGAGGGTATTGCATGGAGCTCCAGTTTAGTGTTGATACCTGGATCCCTGTAAGGGTTGGTGTCAGGGCATGGAGGCCTAAATGGTATCTATATCCTGTTGGATTGATACCAGGGCTATAGCCTAATGGTACCTCTAGTGGCAGATACCTAGATGACACCTTAGCACCTGTTGGGAGGATACCTTGGAAGTGAGGGCATCCATAACATTGCATATGTTGTTGTACTCTTCTTAAGAACACTTCAAATTGTGGTCAACCTTGTACCGGTTGAACAATTATGAATACCTCCCTTGTTAAGAGGGAGTGTTGAGAAATGTAACAAGCATCGATCTTGATAATTGTATTTGAGTCATGATGTAATGTATTTATCAAAATGAAAGAAAAAGAAAATTATTTGTGAAAGAAAAATTATTTATTAGCATGGTTTTCATTCTAATTTATTTTATTTCTAGGTCTAAGTAGCCATTGCCTGCTTCTAGGGTTGAGTCATGAGTCATTGACCATTATTGGGCTTTTAGTATATCAAAGAAGAAAAAATATTTTTATGTAAAAAGGTCATGTATTACTCCTCCACTAGTCGGCCTCAATTCCTTCATGTTGCCCTTGTTAAAGATGATTCGACCTCCAAAAAACTATATCTAAATAGTGTATTCGACCTTGTGGAAGATCCAATCAAGAAGAGCCTATGATCTGTTATTGGAAGGAAATATAGGAGTACGAAAGGTATATAGAATGGTCAAGGCTTATTGAAAAGGAAGATAAGTATATATGAAGAAGAAGGACTCTTTAAGGACCGAAAATCTCCTTATCTGTCACACATGAAAAGATATCTGAAGTAGAACAACAAAAGTTACAGGGTCGAGGGTACAGTCAATGAAAGGAAGGTCGATGATCCGAATTTAAATAGGAACACAACAAATTACAGATATAACCAAAATACAGAGATGCAACAGAAATAACACTTCCTTTCATTAATATTAGATAATGAAATCTGCTTACAAATAGAATGGAAATGAGACTAGCTCGGGCGATGGTAGCTTATCTTTGAGAAGAGATGTGGCAGTTACATGCCTCTGAACTGAGTTACAATGAGGCTCAAGGGCCTTTTTATTATTGAAAAATAAGAGAAAACCCTAAACAACCAAAACCCTAACCCGAGGAGATGTAACATTAAGAGTTTATGGGTCCGTTTGGGGTTAGCTGGGCAACCAACTTCTTGAGGTCATAACTTGGTCATATTATCTCTGTTTGACGTGCATGATACCTCATTGGAAAGATCTCTCCGAGGACTAAAACTAAAAACATGATTTCAATGAAATCGCCTAGAGGAATATTGCCAAAAAGACATTGTTTAGGGCCTCAAAATGGCTTTGGAAGTTCAGGACCCGAAAAACTGCCAAAAATAATAAACTGTGCTACAATTAAGGAAACTGAAAAAATGAAAGAAACAATGGTGGGGGTCCAAGTGGAATAGGTGGGTGGCCACCAATATCTACCTGGATCAGTGGAGATGATAATTGCAACAAGTTTGCATTGATTTGGTTAACTTTGATGATATTATAGTTTAGATCGTTGGGAGGCTGACTTGGTGGATGAAGGAGGACCTATTGTTGAGTCAAAGGCTGTGGTTGTCTCATTTGATTTGATTCTTGAAGAAGAGAAGAAAATTTGTTAGGTTTTCCCTTAGGAAAGGGGTTTTGCCCCGACTTGGAGCCTATCTCTAGTGTTTTTTATTGTCTTTGTGATATTCTTTGTATTGACATTTATTTGATGATGAACATATAAGAATAGGAAAATAAATAATGTCATAAATACTTGTCGAAGATAAGCGAAATATGATTGAAATAAACCCTTAGTAAGTTTCCCTAGATTTCCCAACACTTTGGACTACTCTTATCTTGGATACCTTATCTTCAAAGTGTACTAGTCCTCGAGACTACTCTTTTCTTGGATACCATTCCTCAAGGAGTATCAGTCCCAGATGCTTATCCAATCCTCCATTATCCCTACCAGTGCCTTCACTAGCTTTACAGTTGTTAGGCTTGGCCATAATGCATGACACATGGAGAGTATGGTGTCCATCCTTACTCCCTCTCAACCAAGGATGAAATGTCCACAACTTCAAGCTTATCTCTCAAATACTCAAGCTTCCTATTAGGAAGAGACCTTTTCAATATGTCAGCTATGTGTTCGTCAGTGGAGATGTGTTGTAGCTTCACGACCCCATCCTGCACCAAACTTCGGATGTAGTGGTACTTATTATTGATGTGCTTCATCCTAGCATAGAAAATTGAGTCCTTTGTCAACCTTATGCAACTCTGGTTATCATAGCTTATAATGGTAGGGTCCAAAGGTCCTTCAAACAAATCCGTAAGCAACTTCTAGAGGCAAACAACTTCTCAACCAACTTCATTGGTTGTTATATATCCGTCTTCAGCACTGCTCAATGCAACTGAATCTTGTTTCTTGCTCATCCATGATATCATAGAGGATCCCAAACTAATACATCCACCTGTAGTACTCTTTCTATTTGTGTCATTGCGTGCCCAGTCTAAATCTGTGTAGCCCAATAACCGTATTTCGTTACTTGCACGAAGATATCTCAAAATATGTTTAGTTATCATCCAATGATCATGCCTTGTATCCATTTGAAATTGGCTAAGAGTGTTCACTACAAAACATATGCTCGGTCAGGTGTTTACAAGGTACATCAAGGGAGCCAATCAATTGTCGGTAGGATGTAGGATCAACAATGCTTGAATCTAAATTCTGTAACTTCTTCAAATTTGTGATCATGGGAGTTGTCATAGGTTTTCTATCCATCATAACATATTTCCGCAAAGTCTTGATCACATATTTTCCTTGACTAAGATAGATCTCACCAAGTTTCTACCATACTTCTAATCCCAAGTAGTAATGCATTAGTCCAAGGTCCTCCATACCAAATTTAGCTATCAGTTGCCTATTGCATTCTCGAATATGACGCTCCACACCTACTATTAGTAAATCATCCACATAGATAGTATGATCACGGGTTCATTCTTTACCACCTTGATGTAGAGATTAGGATCTGTGGAACATTTGACGAAACCAAGTTCCCGTCAATAAACATCCATCCCAGAAAACCATGCTCTAGGGGCTTGCTTCAAGCCATATAGAGCCTTCTTCAACTTGCAAACATGTGTTTCCTTACCATGAACTTTGAATCCATGGGGCTTCTCAATGTATACTTCTTCATAAATCGTTCCATTCAGAAAGGTTGTTTTTATGTCCATTTGATGAATGTTCCATCCTATAGTAGCTGCAATAGAAATGAGTGATCTAATGGTTTTATATCTGGCTATTGGAGCAAAAGTTTCATCGTAGTTTATTCCTTCTTTTTGAAAGAATCCTCTTGCCACAAATCTTGCTTTATACTTGTCAATACTTCCATCAACTGCATGCTTAATTTTGTACACCCATTTGGAAGTCACAACTGATTTGTCTTTAGGTCTAGGAACAATTTCCCAAACATCATTCTTAAATATTGATTGGTATTCTCCTTACATAGCATTTTTCCATTCTTGATGTTCAACTACGTTTTCATTAGTGGTAGGTTCAACTTCAATAAGTTTAGTCTTGTATGCTACATAACCTAAATATCTCTTAGGCTTCTTTCTTTCTTTGAATGTTCCTTTTGTTGTTGCATGTCCTTTTGGCTTCTTGTAGAGTTGACCTTAACCAAGATGGTATTTTTCGAGTTTCTAGAATGATGATTCGCTGCACGAGTTCACTTGGTCCTTCAGTTTCTTCATGATTAGTTGTAGGTCTTGGAAGATTGTCTTGCCTTGAAACTTTTGCATCTGTAAAATTAGATTCTTCTTTTTCGTCAGAATCAATGGGAATATCCTTCGACTTCTTGTATGCAATACTTTCATAAGGGAGAGAGAGAAGAGGGCGGAGGAAAGAGGGAGGGAGAGAGAGAGGGAGGAAAAAAGAAAGACATAGAGAGATAGAGGTAGAGAGAGAGGGTGAGACAAGGGAGAGATGGAGAGAGGAGAGGAGAGGAAGACAGAGAGAAAGAGAGGAGAGAGAGAGAGGGAAGAGAAAAAAGGTGGGAGGGAGATACTGACAGAGATGGAGGGTAGAGAGAGAGAGATGGGGGCGAAGATACAAAGGGAGGTGGGAGAGAAAGGGAGAGATAGGAAGGAAGAGAGAGAAGGAGAGATGGAGTTGGAGGGAGAGAGAGAGAGGGAATAACAAAGACATAAAGAGATAAAGGTGGAGAGAGCAATGTTGCACAACTCAACAAAATACAGAAAAACTTAAAATATGGTAAATTTTAAGCACAAAGAAAAACTAATGACAATTCCAATCCTTATGAGTTATAAAAACCACAATATATGCAATAATTCATAACACCATCTCATATCTATAAAATTGCAACACAACATATTCGAGTTTTGAAAGAAAAACATTTAGATGTTGAATAAGAAAAGGAATCATGATTCCATAATTAACATAAAAAATGATAGCAAGTTCAAAATTCAAATATGTATGTCATAAAAGATAAATTATTGACTCACAACAATCTTGAGTCTCATCACTCATGGACGACTATGCCTACAATAAGCCCTCATGGAGTTAGTGCCAACATCGAAAGGCTGAAGCAATTGTGAGGCAGGTGTATTTGGAGTCTCCACTTCAAATGGAAAACTAGAGAGATCCTTCGTCTCTTCATCAAGCCAACTCAAATCAAAGGACTCCTCCACATCCCAATCAGAAACTAAATCAATAGGATCTGTATCCTTTGGTTGCACTAGTTTTGTGAGCATTCGAAGGTTGCAGTAGATGAAAACCAACTTCTCCAACCTCTCATGCTCCAACTTGTTTCTCTTTTAGTTGTGGATGTGCTCAAACACTGACCAATTACGCTCGCATGAAGCACTGCAAGGTTAAATCGATACTCTGATGGCGAATTCTAGTAATTATGGTGCCCCAGTGCCACAATCTATCCACCAATGCGCCGTAAAAAAATAACAACAAAGATTATCAGTTTGCAATGCCAAACATATAAAAGAGAACTAGCAAAATTACAAGCAAGTTCTAACAATTTGCACTTACAAGACATTTTCTTGTCCTTGAGACATTTTCTTGCGCTGAATCCAAACATGCCAGATGCTTCTTTGTACATATCTCATTGTATGTTGATTTTGTCTTGAATATATTGATCTAGGAACATATTCTCAATGCATATCATGACACCTCTCATCACCTCATGATCTCTTTGAATGTTAGACCCCTCATTATAGAATAAGCTTGGATTAAGATATGCTCTTGCTGCATGCAATGGTAAATGTAGCTTCCTGTCCCACTTGGAATCAATAATTTTCCATAAAGGGAGATATTTAGATTCATTTCCCTTGTAGAAATCCTTGATGGCTTCTTTGGCCCTGTCTATGCCCTCATAAACATATCCCATTGCAGGTTTCTCTCCATCCATCAATCTCAAGACTTTCACAAGGGGCTTAGTGACGCTGACAATCTTAGTGACTTTGTCCCACAAACTACCACCAACGACATATGCTTTCACAGACAATGCTTCTGGTTTTGTGCTATCTTTCCAAAATATCCATTGTTGGCTACAAAAAATTCTTCTCAAAGCTCGATACTCATACAAAAGTCTTTGGAGGGAAAGAAAGTGTGTAGCAAACCATGTTACAGTTGGGGGACTAAGCTCACCCTGTGTGAATTCCCTCATAAGGTTCAACACCCGAGCATGGTTATAAATATACTTGGTAATTTGTTTGCACTCTTCACAACATCTTGCACCCACTCCAACTTCCCAATGTCCTCTAGTATCAAGTCTATGCAATGGGTAGCACGTGAATTCCAAAAAATGGTGGGATATTTGGCACAAAGAAACCTTCCAGTTGCCACATAATTTGTTGCATTGTCCGTGGTTATTTGGACAACAGTTGCAACCCCAACTTCCTCCACCACATAAGCCAACAATGTAAAAATCAAATGTGCATGTTTTACATATGCAGATGCATCAATGGATTTTAGGAACATGGTTCCTTTAGGGCAAGCTACAACAAAATTTATTATTGTTCTACCCATCTGATCTGTTCACCCATCAAACATAATTGTACAATCTGTAAATTTCCATGAGCTTTTAATGCTCTCCAATTGTTCCTTGACACACTCAAGCTCCTCATTTAGCTTTTTCCCCCTCAGTGCATTATAAGAAGGGGCTTTGTATCTAGGATCAACACTTGCAATGGAATCCACCATGGGCTGATAAAAATAAGTCTTCTGCATAGTTGAATGAAAAACTGTTACGGTACCAAAACTTCCTCACTACCATATCTGCATCCTTCCTCTTCTTTTTATTAAAAATCTCGAACGTTTGTTGAGATCCTAGAGTTGTACGAGAACTAAAGAAGGAAGAGGTTATACTCTTGTTTGCCACAACACTTAAAGAGAAGTTACCAATACTTGCACTTTAAATCTGTGATTCACTCTGAGATGAAGATTTATCTATCCCGACCATCTCAACCTTCGTTTTTGCCCTCTTAGAACTTTCTTCTTTAATGGCTTCCACAACAACTACCATTTCAGTAGTGACTTCATTAGGGAAATTTTCACAACATCCCACACCATTGCTAGGAATTCTAGCTAGGTGGTATTTTAACCTGTTTATGCCTACATGCATTGTGGCATTGCAATAATTGCACTTGACATGGTGGTCATTACCAGAAATGAGTTGTTGACCATGTGCCCATACTGGATCATGAGACTTTCTAGTACCCTTTGGTGGCATGTTGACCTAATCTACAAAAAAATATAGATATATATTCTGGAATCTGCTTCAATAATTTAATTTTTTTTTTCAATTTTATTTTTAGCCCCGTTCCTATACGTGGCTAAGAAACTCAGCCACAAGGCCTGTAGGCGAGTTTTCCTCATCCTGCAGGCCCTATGGCTGAGTTTTTAGCCACGCATGGGCCCTGTGTGTCACTGATAAACTTAGCGACGGGCCCAAAAAAATTCATAAATTAAAAAAAAATTAAAAACGAAAAAAAAAATCATGTTTAAAAAAAAATTTAAAATTGAAACCAATTTTTTTTTACATAGAAACCCAAAAAACATTCAAACAAGCAATCCAAAGTTTGGTCATGAGCCTACCTGTTTCTAATGAAGTTGGGTTTGATCTGATGAATCCTCCTTTAGTGTCCTTTGGCCTCTTGTAAGAGCTCCTTCACTGTGCAATGGAGTCACTCAACACTCATAGAAATGAGTCAAACTCTCAAATGACAAGTGAATGACAAATGGAAGGAAGAGAAGTGCTTATAAAGCATTTAATTCCCTCCAATTTCCCTTTCCCTCCACCTCATCTCAAAAATAAATTGAAAATTGAGTCTCGACAGGTCGATTATAAGATGTATGAAAAACTCGTGGGTCTTATACGAGTACATGGGTTTAATGCGAGTTTCCACGGTATGGTTTTAGAGTGCGGTTTTGTGGGAGTCCTATAAGGGTGGTGCTACATTGGGAAAGAGAGAGGGAGTGACAAGGGAGAGATGGAGAGAGGGTGTGTGAGAGAAGAGAGGTGGGAAGAAAGAGAGATATAGATATGGAGGGGGGAGAGAAGGGGAGAGAGAGAAGGAGATGGTGACATAGTTGGACAACAGAGAGAGAGAGAGATGGAGTTGGAGGGGGAGAGAGAGGGATAGAAGAAGAAATACATAAAGAGAGAAAGGTTGAGAGAGAGAGAGAGAGAGGGTGACAAGGGAGAGATGGAGAGAAAGCGAGAGAGAGTAGAGCGGGAGGGAAGATAGAGGGAGAGATAAATCCATCCTAGGTATGGTATGTGTGTATATAAAAACCAGCCTAGATCCATCTTAACCCCGGATCTATCAAGCATTGAGAGGGATCAAATCTCTTGAGATACAAACCTATTTAAAAATGAAAAGAGATTTGGAGATCAAATCTCTTGAAATACAAATTGTTGAAGTATGTAACTAGTGTCGGTCTTCATAATTGTTTTTGAATCATGATGTAATGTATTTATCAAAAGAAAGAAAAACGAATTTTTATTTTAAAAGAAATTGACTTACAAAGCATGGGTTTCATGTTTGGGTCAATCGTTTATAGGTCAAAGCCTCCATTGTAGGCTTCTAGGTTTATGTCTCAAGTCACTATCATTATTATTATATTCTAGACCCTTTTTGGGCTCCTTAAAGTCAAGAAAGAAAATTATTGTGTCTTATCTATCCTCCACCAAGTCGGCTTCCTCACTTAACAAGTCGACCTTATAATGAAGACACAACCACTATATATATAGCCATGCTACTCAACTTGTTTTGGAGAAGATTCGATTCATGAAATCTATACACAATAGCAAGTGCAAATGTGTCCAAGAAGAAGTTGTTTATCATCACAAGGAAATATTTCGAAGCCGAGACTTTTCCACACATGTGAAATAAGTTTAGACTTATTATAAGGACGAAGGTACAAACTTAGAAGTGCAAAGCAAGCCGAAATTCTTGAAGGAGCACACTCATGTTGACTTCAAGAAAAGAAGCTAGTACATGGAAGTTGACTTGGTGGATGGAAGTAATTTATGTTTTGGTCAGAAGGGTCTTGGTCGTCTCAATCTGATTGGATTCTACTAGTGGAATGTTTTGCCCTAGATGAGTGCCTACATCTTGTGTTCTTTTTCTTATGTTTGTGATCTTCATTTGTTTTGGCATTTGTCTTGATGATAAAAAGAACACTAATATAATGAAGAAGAATTAAAAATACATCACAAGAACTTGTCAAGTTAAGAGAAATCATTCGAAGAACCCTAATCTAAAACCTGCCCTAGATTTCTCAACACAAACCTCTTTTAAAGTGAAAAGAGATTTTATCCCTTTTGGCACTTGATATATCTGCGGTTAAGATGGATCTAGGCTGGCTCATTAGCAACAAAAGTCATCTTAATCTTAGTCTCCTATCACTAAGCTTCAATAATTGGTAATTCAGTTTATGTACTTGATTCTCACGACACATGGTAGTAGCAACAAAATTCATCTTAATCTTAGTCCCCCATCACTAAGCTTCAATAATTGGTAATTCAGTTTATGTACTTGATTCTCATGTCACATGGTAGTAGTACTTGAATTTTTTTTTTTTGGTTGGCTACCAGGCAATTCGACCACTCTTCCCGAATGGTTGATTGCAAATAATATTATTTGGAATAATGCTTACAATAGCATATAAGTAGGGTTGGGTCGTTGGTTGTTGGAGTTTTGTTGAGAGATTTTCTCAACAATATTCTCCTTGTTTGGAATCTGTTGGATCTCATAAAGCACTATTTATGAGGCATCTATCTGGGTTTTGTGATTGAATAAACGAATTGTTTTGAGTGAATCTGTCTACAATGTTTTCTCTTGCAATTTCTTTGTTGGTATTAGAGCCTATATGGGCTTGACTCCCTTAATGAAGGGCCCAGAGAGATGGACGAGATTTGAGATTTTGTTTTTTGTACATAGATTAATAGGTGTGTGAGTTTATATCTACTATGAATTTTTTTCTTGCATATATTTAATACCTGATGTTTCTGTTCAAGAGTAGATTGTGAAATTGTACCTATCATTTTTGTCTAAGACAACCTCTCGGAAAAGGGTTCTCGCTTTGCATAGATCACCATCAGTGGCCAAGAGTGAGACAGGGAACTGAGAGCAATCATGTGGATCCGTTGTAGAAATAGCTCATGGGAGGGATTTTGGTTAATTGGAGGGTCTCCGGGATCTATGCTTTATATGTTCATACTCTGGTAATGAGATAGATACGAAAGTGTTGGAGGATGTTTGTGTGGTAGACACAAAGTCTCTATGCTTCGACTTGGTCAATCTTTTGTCCTTCCACATATTTTGACGATGATTCCTATGATCATATTAGTCTCTGCATTCAAATTTTTACATGTCTTGTTGATTCCTTTAAGTATGGTTGCAGTCTTGTTGGGAGAGCTTTCTGAAGATGTTTGCTGACAAGCAGTGCTGAGGGACAGAAGAAAACAAATCCACCATTGGTTATGTTCAAGGCTTATTTTTAGGGCCATGTTCTTGTCGTCGTTCGGTAGAAATGATGGAGCTCGAATATCGCAATTGCAGCAAAATTCTATCATCTGATTTATTTAACCAAACCCAAGGATATGCAACATTCTTCCCGCGGGCGAGTAAATGGGTATTGCCTAGCATACACAACAACCATTCTTCTTGTGAGTTTTTCAATCCTTCAAAGTAGACTCCTTTGAGATGAATGGTAAGAGAGGTGAAAGCAGGGTAATTATAAAAGTTTATGCCGCTCAAACACATGTAGGAGATGTCTTGTTTAGTGGCAGATGACCATCATGATGTAACACGAGCACAACAATGGTTGTGTCCTCCAAATGCCAATCACAATACGTCGGTTTTCTGGATGATTTTTTTTTTTTTTTTTCATTGTTGCTACAGAGCTTCCTGCGCCAAGGAGGGACATCGTGGTGACTTGTTTATGCTTCAATGATAGCGGATAGTTTCGTAGTTTTATGTAAAATGATGGTTAGATTTGTGAAGTTTTCATTTCTTTTTCTAAAAGTGCAGAATTGATTGATGAATAGAAGAATATAATTAAATTAGTGGTTTTCGAAATTCTTTGGTGCCGAGAGAACGTATCACTAATTTGATTGTATGAGTCTGTAATATGCTGACGGATCTTGTTGTGCTTTAGGCTTCAAGAGCATCAGTTACAGGTTATGTTATGAGATCCATGTGTGTAAAAATGTCAGTGGCATAATTGATTGTTGGATACAATCCAGTATCGAGATTGTCCTTCGAGAGATGGAGAAGTGTCAATTATATAAAGTTCATCGAAGATGGTTAGAGGTAGTTATGTCTTAAATGAGTTGAATGGGAAGCTCGAAGATTGTAGAGGTGAAAAGAGCGTTGCCCGGGAGACTTCAGAGTGGGGATAAGTGCCGAGGAAGACCAGACAGAGAAATTTGACATGTGAATTGCAATTTGTCAATTTTTTAATAATCTTTCTTGACATAATATAAGCATTAAAGGGGGAACCTGGAATAATGCTTACAGTAACATATTGGTACGATTGGGTAGTTGGTTGTTGGAGTTTTGTTGAGAGATTTTCTCAACAATATTCTCCTTGTTTGGAATGTTTTGGATCTCATAAACATTAGAGGAAATTTTAGTGTAAAAGTGGCCTTGTAAGGAAAAATAATAAAATAAGAGTTATGAATGTTGGAAGGAAAAGAAGAAAACTATTTTTTTAATTGTATTTTTGGCTTATCTCGTTACATGTTTACTCAAATTTCAAGTGTAGACACTCGTTGGATGCGGAATTTAACTCTGTATCCAATGAGTGTCTACACTTGAAATTTGAATAAACCTGTAAAGAGATAAGCCAAAAAAAATAGTTTTTCTTTTTTTCCCTCCAAAATATTTACATGTACCTCTTTTTAAATTTAAAGGTTCTTTTATTGGTTTAGATATTATGACATGGAGATTATGTGAAACTTTCATGGGCACTTTTAGGCTAAAATTTCCTCTAATGGCACTATTTATGTGGCATGTATCTAGGGTTTTTGATTGAATAGACGAATTGTTTTGAGTGAATCTGCCTACAATGTTTGTTCTTCCAATTTGTTTATATAATGAAGAAGAATTAAAACTACATCACAAGAATTTGTCAAGTTAAGAGAAATCATTTGAAGAACTCTAATATAAAACCTGCCCTAGATTTCTCAACACAAACTTCTTTTAAAGTGAAAAGAGATTTGATCCCTATCGGCGCTTGATATATCTGGACTAAAATGGATCTAGGCTAATTCATTAACAACAAAAATCATCTTAATCCTAGTATCCCATCACTCAGCGTCAATAACTGGGAATTCAGTTTATGTACTTTATTCTCACGTCACATGGTAGTGGTACTTGAATGCTTTTCTTGGTTGGCTTGGTTTGCTGCCAAGCAATTCGACCACTCTTCCCGAATGGTTGATTGCAAATAATATTCAATTAGTCCATTGGGTGTGGCAATTCGACCGCTCTTCCCGAATGTTTGATTGCAAATAATATTCAATAAATAGCATTCAATTAGTCCATTGGGTGTAGAAAAGTTAAACATAAAGTATATTATTAAGACATTTATGGTCTCAAAGTCGATGCTTTTCTTGGTTGGCTGCCAAGCAATTCGACCACTCTTCCCGAATGGTTGACTGCAAATAATATTCAATTAGTCCATTGGGTGTGGCAATTCGACCACCCTTCCCGAATGTTTGATTGCAAATAAATTATAATATTCAATAAATAGCATTCAATGAGTCCATTGGGTGTAGAAAAGTTAATCATAAAGTATATTATTAAGACATTCCTGGTCCCAAAGTTATCCACCCGTGTAAACGATTGTCAATTCAAACCCCCCTGTGACCCAGTGAATCTAGCTGACAAAAGACCAATCTGACTAATCCCTTATGTTGTTTAATTACTTTTATAATGTCACTACTGCCCTTGGCTTTAAAAGATGTTATAATATTTTAGTTTAAGACCTCCATGAATGCGGTTGTTAATTTTATATTTATTCTCCAACCTTTAAACGCTATTGCAGAAATGCTGTATTATATTTTTCACTCTTCAAGAACATGCAGGATGCCTAGATAAATAGTGAAGGTATGATATTACTATGAAGTTGTGTAATTCACTGTTCCCATATTTGCAGGCATCCGAAGCACGGAGATTGTGACATTGAATGGCTTATAAATGATGTCATCGATCCCACCTCCCTGAAGTTGCAGGAAAGCAAGGAGACACTGAAGCCCGTGTTTGATTTGATAATAGATGACAGCCAGACACAGAAAGCTGTTATCGACAGCACTGCCCAAGTTACTGAATCAAAAAGCAAGCAAAAGAACAAGAAAAGGCCGAAGGGACACAAGAAGAAGAGGAGTAAACGAGTTGGATGACAGGATTTTACGTTGTCGTTATAAAGTTGATTGATATTGGAGGTTTTGTGACTACAGAATTAAAGATAAATCTTAATTCTTATAGACACCTCTAGTACCTGATTAAATTGTTTCTGATTGCAAAGTTTCATCAGTGTCATTTAATCTTTTGTTTTTCTCTGTGCAAATGCAAATTCAATTACATTAAGATTGCAGAATAGTCTTGTAGAAGCAGAGTAGCACTTTCTTCGGAGGATATTTGCCACGGAGCGAAATGATAAATGAGTAAAATTCTTTCCAAATGCTCGGCTAGCTCATCAAATGTTAAATGCAACGCAGGATTTTAGATTTTGAAATTATTTAATACCCAAGGAGCATGGGAAAAGCGCAGGATTTTAGTTCAAAGTTTATCCTGTACTCCATTTAAACACTAATGAAGTAACTCCACAAGAGGTTGATCTTGTCAATAGGGACCAATATTTTGTAAGGAATTGACAGATATAACGATAATAGTCTCTCTTTTGGTGATTTAATACACAGGCACCATTGGAAAAACGCACAATTTTAGTCCAAAGCTTATCTTGTAGTCCGTTTAAACACTTTAAGAAGTAACTGGACTGGAGGTTGAGCTTGTCAATGGGGGTCAGTTCTTTGTAGAGAATCAATAGATAGAACAACAATACACTTGAGAAGTAACTGGACTGGAGGTTGAGCTTGTCAATGGGGATCAGTTCTTTGTAGAGAATCAACAGATAGAACAACAATACACTGTCTTTCTTTTCCCGAGATTTAATACACAAGCACCACTGACAAATGTTAATCCAAAGCTTATATTGTATTACATTTAAACACTAAAGACGTAAACTAGAGGTTGATCTTATCCATTGGGGCCTGCACTCTGAAGGGACGTAACAAATAGACAACAATATTATCTGTTTCGGCATGCTGTGTCTCAAATTGGTTAGAGCTCTTTTACAAGAACTCAAGAAGCATAATATGGAGAATCTGTATTATGAAGATTCAAATAATAGTGAAAGTAAGGCTAGAAAACACCTTTACGAGCACCAAAAAAGCATATATATGTATAATTTAGATTAAGAAGGTTCAAACAAGTGTAGAAACGGAGTTTTCTTTCATTGCAATGTTGTGTTGAGAATAAATTTCAATAGGCATAGCAATGTCTGAAGACAGGTGATTTGGAAAGGATTATCAGTATCAAAAGTTTTCCCAATTGAGAAGTTGGTTTTGGAATGCAAGTTATCAGATTGATAATATGTGGAAGATATAGATTGATGAGATGTAGCATAGTAATTGTGAGATATACGTAGTTTATGATGGATTTTGTGAAACCAAGAACTGGTGTGAAGTACAAATCTTTATATTTGGCTGGTCTTGACTTTTGGTTGTCCAGATGAAAATCAAAATTTTGTGAGTTTCAACAAAATTTTCAATATATATTCAAAATTAATATATTATTATAACTATAAACACTCACATAAATTTTTCAAAATTAAATCATTATAATAATGAATGCAAAATCATTTAAATAATATATATAAAATATATTTAACAAACTGTGTAAGGCAGGACTTTAACTTGTGGTTGTCTAGATTAAAACCGAAAATTTGTAAGTTTTCACAAAAATTTCCTTACATATCCAAAATTAATAGAACATTATAACTATAAACACTCACTATATTGAATCAAACTGCAAATCATTAGAATATTTACAATTTACATATATACGAGACAATGATATTAAGATATCTAATTATTAATATAATTAATAATTTAAATCATTAATTATGCATAGATTTCAAATAATCATTAAATAATGGATACAAAATTCATTAAAATAAATATAAAAAAATTTAGCAATTAAAATTTTAGTACCAACTATGGACAAATTCATATCTGTTTCTATAATATATATTATACCACACACCATTTAATAAATTAATTATAAATTATTGGATACTCTAATTTGATATTTAATTCCCCCATACATGTTTCCTAAATTCAATATATTATTTAATAATAATTAATAATTAAAGATTTCTAGGATATGCTGACTTATAGTTATTATTAGATTTTGAAACCAAAAGGACACTGGTTTGAAATACCAAATCTTTAAATTTGGCCAATCTTAATTTATAGTTATCTATATTAAAACTAAAAATTTTTGAAAGTTTTAATAAAGTTTGCAATATATATACAAAATACTCATCATATAAAATCTAATTACAAATCATTTAAATTTTTTCAATTAACACATAATCACCAATACTTAATACTTGATTGTATACAAGTTTTTCAAAATAAATTATTATAGTGATTTAAGCTGAATCAATTAAGTAATAGATATGAAAAATAATTTGAAATTTTAAAAATAACCATTTACCTCATACTAAACAATTACAATTTTCCATCCAGTTTTTAAATGGAGTTTTTTATAAATAAACAATTTAAATTAGTAATTTAATCCAATATATTTAATTGTCATTCAATTTTTTCAAAAATTTATATTAATAATAAATAAACCAAAAAATTAATATAATTTTAAATTATGGTTAAAAAATCATTTACATTTATCTTGTAATAATTATACTTATTTCACAAATATTAAGATAAATTTAAATTAATAAACATTAATCATATATTTTAATTGTTATAAAAGAAAATATTCATTAAGTATGTATTTTGAGTTATCTTACAAAAATTTATAAAAAAAAACAAACAAACTTTACTATCATGACTAGTTAAGGGTACAAACATATTTGATAAAATTATTATAATGTAGTTTTAAGTTTTATTTGTATTTTTACTCCTATCTATTATTTTTAGAAAATATATTAATTCAAATAAAGAAATTATGTTTTTTAAATAAAATATTATATTTGTAATATTATTCATGATATTAATATATTGATATAAATAATTATTAAATCATGTGTATATATAATAACAAAATGAGAAGAAGATAATTGATATTATGTAATGTGAATAAAATATAATATGATTTGTCATGGAAACCATTATAATTTCTCTTTAGTCTCATCACGTTACCATCATGCACTATAGCACATAAACATGTTTATACAATGCATGAAATCATGTAATTATATGTAGATGGAATGAGATTGATAGCTCATCTATTATTAATGAATAAACAATAACATTAGTCTTACTCCTACATCCATAGGGAGTATAAAATTCATAATGATGACAGAGTCATCATATACATGTCTTAATTCCCTAGTTGAAAAATACACATTCGAATTTTGTTCTATTATTATGTGTATACATCTTGAGAAATGTATAGTTTGATCTAGTTATACATTGGAATTTAGATAACATAGCATATATTTATGGGTGGTCCAGTCGGAAAATCCAAGTAAATCAACTCAAAGGGATCTACTTCCCGGCAAAACTAGCAAGGCCTAACCCCAAGGGCGTTGAGGAGATTTGAACCCGTGACCTCTTGATAGTTGAGGTACTTAGCGATAGAAACTCGACCAAGTAAGTTATCCCTTGGGGCTAACAACATTGCATATGTGTACAAATGCACATTTGGATTTAATTTTACTATTTTTGTATGTTCATACCTATTTGATGGAGGAAAGGTTTATATTTGCAATCAACTATAAAAATTCCCATTACCAAGACACAGATGAGATTTTAAATTATACATCTTCAAATAATTTTTTAACCAATGTTGATATAAGAGTGTCTATTTTTTAGCTGCGCATTAGACCCCTATTCTATACTCTTTCCTTTTCTAAGGGAATACAAAGGTGGACGAGATTAGATTTTGTTATTATTGTGTTATATTATTTACATAATTTTGTGGTGAATGATGGTTCAACCGAAGGCTCTATAATTATTACATAATTTTGTGGTGAATGATGGTTCAACCCATGGCTTTATAATTATGGTTAAGGAATTAAGGTTGTAATCCAATACAAGTTAATGGGTTGGGGGATATTTAGACTAGTTCTAGAAGAGTGAAATTGAATATGTTGGGTTGAAGTGCCACTGATTCAGAAGGTGATAAAATGTGATCAACTATCCTTTAGTTCATTTACTTATGCTAGTAAATCGATAACTATTTCAAGGGCTTGTAAGCATGACTCTGGATACAAAGGTTGGTTGTAGTATAGATAAGGTAAACTGAAACAAACAAAATCTTCCTCAGAGAAAGAAACAATGAACATAACATGCACGAGCATATAACATTTCATTTGAGTTTGAAATGTGAAAACAATTGAAAAAGAGCATATACACTGAATTCTAAATCAATTTGCATCAAATACTCATAACATAGAGAAGAAATTAAACAACTAACAGTAAACAAAACAAATCCCATGCACCATATCGTAAGAATCCCTGGACTGTAACACTAATCACCCTCAATACATAAGCAACATACGTCACTCATTGATCACACAAGCATGAAAATTTGACCATAAACAACCATTTATGTCTTCATTCATCAAAATATATAATAGATACATATATCAAAACATGTGCAGGTTCATTGTACCTTCGATCCTTCAATGGATCGATTCAAAACTAGGAAAAATAGTGAACTGTTGTTTTTTCCATGATTTTTATCCAAAAATAAAGTATATAGACTACTTTTGTCTTCTTGAAAGTAAAAACAACTTAATTAAATACAAATCATCTTTAAAAAGTCTTCAAACTAGAAAAACTAACTGAAATAGAAAAAGTTAAAAAGTTGCTTTTGTGTTTGTTGAAACATCTACGAAACAGGTGTGCAGCGCTCAAATCTTCTTGCTTCTGGAACTCACACGTGGCAAACAGCTAGAGGGGTGAGCTAGACACCATATGGACTCCATGCCAGCGCCTTCAAAACCTAACAGCGAGCCCTCATACTGTGTATGAGAAATGGTCAGAACATCGGCTCTGTAGCAAGTGCGCAACGCCTAATTATGTTAGCAAAAATTGCGAAAATAGGCCACCATTGGATGCATGTAACTCCAAAAATATAGCACCTGTGTAAAATATGATATAGGTTTTTGTAGATGAGATTGTGTTTAAGAAAAATCTCTCATTTTCTTCAAATGCTTCCCTAGAGCTTCAGAAACTTCTCTGCAAAACCATGGCTAAAACAGAGAGTATCTGTGCAGTCTGAAAAATAGGTTTTGAAGATGAAATTGAATCTCCATATCTATGACCCCTATGTAAAATATGGAAGAGGTTATTGTGCTTTGGTTTGTGGTTAAAAAAACCTCTTTTCATTTTCCAAAATTCGCCTCCATATGGTCATAAACCATTATGTAAAATGGTGACTAAAACAATCAATTTCAGAGGAAATTGTATTGCAGAGTGTAGAAGCCCTCCATGCTTGGCATGAGTGTAGGGAGTATGATGTCTCTTAGGTGATGTGGGGCGACGAGGGAGGGGGCGTTTGTATGTTATACATGATGGCTGTACATGTTATGAGTAAAGAGGAGTGGTAGTGGTGTCATGGGGATAAGTTTAAGACAAAGGAAGGGAAAGGAAATGAAATGTAAATAAGATGTAAATGATATGAGAACAATGGATAGGATGTAGATGATATATCAAGGTATGTATAAAGGGAAATAAGGAAATATGGTAGGAAATAAAAGGAAGCATGACTTGACTATACAAACATACACGACCATGACTCCCATTGACTGAGACCCTTTCAGAATTTGAATGAACCCTTCATGCAAGAAACTCAAAGATGTCAGACAATGATTTGGAGGCTATGACAGCAAGAGTATTCATAGGCTCAAATACTCCAAACTGGAAATTAAAGGATATGAAAAAACATTTGACGATAAAACTTATGACCTTAATAGGTTGCACTATAGATCATGATTTCTATGAACATAGCGGTTTTTGTAAACAGAATCAAGTAAGATTCTTAATAGGTGTGTTGACAGTGTTGGAACCCATCCACTAAGGGGGTCTTCCCAATGTGAAGTCCTAATTAAGCCTCACATCGTTTGGATTAGGAGCTCCATTCGGAGTATCAACCTGGCTACCAAAAATGTAAGGTTTGCCTTAGATGCAATTAATAACATAAGAGAGTATACACTTAGTGTTTGAAATTAGCAAGTTGACACTGTGAAACACCAATTGCAGTGTTAAGGGAGAATTTCACAAGAGGGGAGTAAGGGTGAGTCTCTAGAAGGAAATTAATAGTATTATCATAAGATAGGCACATGAGAGTAAGGAAATATTTGTTAGTTATCTAGCGAAATAGTTCACATAGACACAACGAACATTAATGCAAATACAACACACATTCAACAAGATAAGTACCAAAGGCAATGAAGTAGTTCAATTTCCTTAGTACATATGAAAAAAACATATACCAGAAACATCTAAATAATAATCTTACAATATTCACAATACATGCATGAAAATGTGTTGGCACAGTGAGCTTCTGATTATAAGGTGAAATATCCAAGTACACAGTTACAATGCGCGAGCCACTAACTCTAATAGTGGAACATTAAATCACTCTATGCTTCTCCAAAGAATGATCTTATCTCCTATGCTATGCTAGAGAAGTCAAGGCTAAGCCTCCAAAAGTCATTTTCTTAAGTTATGAGGGTGTATTTATAACAAGAGGGATGACATTTTATATCCCCTATGACCCTTGAGTTATCCTCGTGACTCTTGAACTTCTAATGTGACCTTTGGACTTCTATATGACTTTTGGACTTTTCCTAAAAGACCTTTTTATCCATATATGACTATGCGACTTTTCATATTCCACATATGACTCTTGGACTTCCACACATTACATTTTATCATTTCCTTTGATAATTACATTATTACATCGACAAATGATGTGGCAAGACACATGACATTGTGATGAGACTGGTACAAGTCACAACTTGACAATGATGACAAGGAATTCATGGTGAGATGGAAATGCCAAGTTCTTCTTCTTGTTGCTTTGTCTTTAATCTTCATGAGAGGTCTATGCAGTGCTTCATCTTCATGAAATATCTGCTTTATTCTTCTTCTTCACCCTCCAAGGGGCTGAAAACAGGGAGTCTTCACTATGATCTTTGATCTTCCAACTTTCGTCGCAATATAGTGTCCCTTCATCTTCTTGTTCAATGATCAACCAGCCTTTACCGCTTCACAAGTGTCTTCTAACATTGTCTCCCTCTCATTCTCTTCGATAATCATCCTATCATGTCAAGATATATATCTGCAACTGAAAATCACTCATGGAAAGACAACATCATTATGGAAAACTCCTAGTCTATATTGCATCATAAAAACTAATGATTGAGCTTGAACTAGGTACTAAACAGGGAGGAAGACTCAAGGAGTGTGTAGTGTGCAGTTCCAAAGGCCATGAGTAAGGGACTGAGACTTGCAACTGTGCAATGCACAGTTTTGGAGACCTGTGAAGCAGGATTGCGCAGTTGAGAGTCACAATGAGGTCGGATTTCCCATTATAACTGTGTAATGCATAGTTCTAGAGGGAGACTGGGTAGTTGGATTGTGTAGATCAAGGATCCAAGGAGACAGATTGTAGACTAGGATTGCGCAATGCACAAGAAGAGACTGGTCATGAGGTAAGATTATGCAATTCTAGAGGTCAGGAGGCTAGGATTAAACATTTTGATTCCACAATGAGCAATACTTGGAGACAATAACTATGCATTTTGTAGTTTTAGGAGGCAAGGATGCATGATTTAGGCTTGCAACTACACAATGAACAATTCAGAGGGGTAGATTGAATCCAAGTTGGTCGAGCATGAGACTTTATGGAATTTGACTAAGTGTGGGATCAATGAGGCAAAAATGAAACCAAGGTTGGGCTTGACCATGATCACACACTCAAAAAATTGAAAACACAACATTGAACACTTAGTACTCATAATCAATATTATCCCCTTAATGTGATGGAAAAACAACATTCTCGTCTAAGTGCGACACTTAATGTATACTTTGCGACAACAGTGACGACACTAGTCCGATAGTGCACAAAACTTTTGGATTGAGTCTAATACATGTCTACATGATAGATAGGACCCCTTGGTACCAAATTTTCCTCTTGGAATGAACCATAACTCCGCTTTTACAACGTGTGACACTTCCCATGCCAAAAGATGACACTAGTGAAAGTAAGAGAAGAGTGTAAACGACACTTGCAAAAGGCTTAAAGAAAGTGAAAGTGACACATATCAGATCAAAGATAAAATGGAAGTGAAACTTATTAAAGTGAAATCAAGCCAAAATGATAGTTGCAAATGTGAAAGTAACACTTGCAAAAATAAAAGTGTGCCAGAGCGACAATTGAGAAAACGCACCGAAATAATAATATAATTTCAATCAAAGTGAGGTGGACAATCAATGGATATTGCACACTAATTATCGACATAGGCTATGAAGTACACTGTTCTTATGGATTACACAGTCACTTTCACTAGTGATTGTGCAAGCCTTACCTTTAAGAGTTGTGTGCTTCCTATGTAAACTTGCATCGAAAAAAGTCAGCATGCAAAAGCAAGTGAATTTGACATTTAGAATCTGAGGGAACATCAATCGACCATGTACCAAATATGAACGATCACAGAACGACAGATCTTAGGATCACAAGTAGGCTCCAAAATTCAAGTGTAAGAAAAATTTGGGACGGTGTTTGTCTTAGCGACAACACTTGGCAACATACTGCTATAATTCTAGCATCTTTGCTCAAATTTTATCCTTAAGTGTAAGGTCTCTGTCTTTTAGGAAGTATTTATTTTCCATGAAGATTACCCTAGATTTTCTACTTATCCTGGATAAAGATACAATCTCTTTTATTCCTTGTTCAACTTAAAAAACATCAACATAGGATTAGTTACACCTCAATTTCTTTGATAAGGGAGGAGGATAATAAGTATACCGTGCGTTTGATATTCAAAGTTAAGAAAATTCCTCAGTGTTTCTCCGCTGCCAGTGAGCGTATTCATTACCCTAGCAGAGTCACCTCAAGGAAATACAAGCATCACTTCACTGCCAACGGGCTTGTTCCATACCTCGACAAAGTTGTTTGCTTCACCTCTTTGCGTAGGAAGCCTTTCTCTTCTTCACCTTTTTATTTAGTTATAAATAGAACGTACAAAGACACTTATTTATTTTGAAGGTGGAAGAGGGATCCCATCTTATTTATTTGTAAGAGAGGTTTTTCCTTGTTTAAAGTATTTGAAAGATAAGTGAAGTTAATATGCATGTTTTAAATTTTTCTCCTTTCCCTTCTCTACTTGGTTGAGTTGACATGTCAAAATACCATTTAATACAAGGCTGAGTCAGAATGGAAGATCTTAATAATGATATAGGCTTCATTGTTCAACCAAAGGCTTTTTGTCTGGAATGAATCATATTTTTCGTTCAGACTTCATTGACTTCAAAGATATGTAAACCCAAGATATATAAGAGGATGACCAATAAGGAAAGCATTATTTGTTGTCACAATTGTCCTTTTCAATTTTCTCCACATTGACTTTTGAGCCAAATTAGGAATCTTTCATGAAGTCTTATTAAACAAAACACAAAAGACGAAACAAAGAAACAAGAACAAAAGGAAAGGAAGTGGAGGCTGAACATAAATCAACATGCAAATAGAAGTAAGAAAACAAAAGAAATGCAGAGACCAGATGGAGAGCAAACACAAGATGAGTGCGAAAAGGGAAACTAGAATATAGCTAAACCTACTCCCAACCTAAACAATTAGAAGGTCAGGGTCAAGAGTAATGAAATTTCCAATGTAGCCATTGTAACTACTCCTAACCTGCATACACAAAGATACAAGAGATTACAAATGATATAAAACATTGTGTGAAAAAGAATATAAGAACTTGAATAAGTTGCATAAGATATCGATGGTACTGCCAAAAGGTATAAAGATGTGTCATAACAACTAACCTTTACCATCCTACAACCTTACATTTTCGATGAGAACAAAAGTCATACAAACCTCGAAGACTTCTTGTGGATGAATCTTCATCGTTGTTATCTTTCTCAGCAAGCATCAAGAAAGACCAAAGCTTATTATTAGGAAAAGGGCTTGCTAAGTAAGATGCTTCCAGACAATCATAAATTTGGTCATGAAATCCAAAACCATCCTTTTGAAAACCCTAAGACTCTCGGGAGAATGAACTTTCAATTAGAACATTTGAATCATGGGAAGAATATTGCAATGGAAAGATAGGTTGATCTAGTTCAGAGGCTTTGTCAAAATAGTGATAACCTAACATAACCATCAGAAAATACTGAAGTTCATTAATTGTTTGATAAATATCTGAACAATGAAATGATAAATCATAAAGACCACTAGATTCAACTATATCAAATGATGTAAAATAACCATATCAGATATACTAGTGGAAAAATGGTTAATGAAATGGCAGTTTTTATATCTAGTGTTATGATCGTATCAGGAGCTTAACATACATGACTCTTGATTGTTGATTGGTTCCCTTTGTGTCCAATTCCATACTAGACTAATAATATGACAGCTTGTGGAATCAAAAGAAATTGTTGGCCTTGAAAATTTGGTAAACCAATAACATGCTGACAAAATATTAGAAGGATATATCAAATCAGATCTAGAATCCATATCAGCATGGGGCTTTTGATCCATTGTATGATTCAAGACTTGAATTCTGCTCAAAATGATTGATTTGGCTAGAACAAAAATTATTTTCTCAATGACATTTACAATGAATATTATGAGTTGATTTTTCACCATATCACTCAACAGATGTGAATTATTCAGCCAAAGATAATCTTTAAATTGATTGGATTCAAAATTTTGTGCATCCATGAAAGGCATATATTCCAATATTGAGTTAGATACAAGAGGTCTAAATGAAGCAATATCCTCTATCTGATTAGAAACCCAATCTCAAGAAATAGAAAAATTATAACAAAAAATCCAAAAATCCATCAAGGACAAGTTTTCATCCAGTGGAACAATACGAAGTAAAGAATTTTGCAGGGAAATCCAAATCTAACACAGTTCGGGGATCTTACGAGGGTTGCGAGAACCTGACATAACCATCAACGAGAGTTGAAGTGCCTTGACTTCCTGAAAATTTTCAGAACTTTGAAAAGATAGATAATGACATTTTGATAACTGAGCTAGATCACAAATTGTATGTGGACAGCTATTATCATTTAAATTAACAAGATCACCATTATCTGGATGGGAGCCATCTACATCACTGGTTTGATCATATTTTACAACTTCAACAAACAGATTACTCAAGTCATAATATTCTTCCAATCACAAATCTAGAGATGTATGAATCAGATAAATCTCACCAGCTTATTGATTTGAAGAGATGTGTTCATACAAAAAGGGAGATGATAAGGATGAAATGGATGCTCTATGATTTGATTGCTTCCTTATTCATCATGGACAACCTTACTAACTTGTGTTAATTGAGAAATAAGCTCATTTAATGACTAACTTGAAGAGCATGGAGTATCTTCATTGCAAGTTGATGCATTATAAATAGTAGAGCATAATGGATAGGGAGGTGAAGAGGAAGAAGTATTCATAAGAAAATATTCTTTGAATGAATCAGATTTAAGGTATAAATATTTCAAAAAAATATATTCTTGAGAGGCTGAAAGATCAGTTGGTGCACTTGGGCTTCCATCATCATATATATCAATGAAGACATCCTCATCAAAATAATGGTTGCCCAAGACTTCAGATTGATAAGAAAATTTATTTTCACTAAATTGACTACCAAATTCAATATCAACCAAGAATGAGGAAACATCATCTTCACACAGAGGACATTGAAAAAAGAAGAAATATTGAAATAATATTCACCTTCCTGTTCCTCTACCTATGAAATGTGACTATCTTGCACGTGTTCACTGCTTGGATTTGGAAGAGATTGATCAGGAAAATCAAGGGATAAGGGATAAAGAGAAATAGGTGATAGTGGATGATAGGTATCCAAACTAGATTGAAGAATGAAATGAGTGTTAATGTGATCTTTCAGAATGGAGGGGTTAGTTTTCACCGTAGGCTTATAAACCATTCCAAGGTTTCCTCCATCAGATATAATTCATTGAAAGTGGATGAAGATTGAAGAGATGGATCAACAATTTGATTTTCAGATTTCCCAACCTTGACATCATCACAAGGAGGCACCCAAATTAGTATTGGAAAAGGAGGAGGACAAGGAACAAAAGGAATAGTAGGTTCCTCCTCTAGTAGGTTTCATCCTGCGACCTTACATTTTCAATGAGAACAAAAGTCATACAAACCTCGAAGACTTCTTGTGGATGAATCTTCATCGTTGTTATCGTTCTTAGCAAACATCAATAAGGACCGAAGCTTATTATTAGAAAAATGGATTGATAAGTAAGATGCTTCCAGCCAATCATAAATTTGGTCATGAAATCCAAAACCATCCTTTTGAAAACACTAAGACTCTCGGGAGAATGAACTTTCAATTAGAAGATCTAAATCATGGGAAGAATATTGCAAGGGAAAGATAGCCTAATCTGCTTCATAGGCTTTGTCGAAATAGTGAGAACCTAACATAACCATCAGCAAAGATTGAACTTCCTCAATTGTTTGAAAAATATTTGAACAATGAAATGATAAATCATAAAGACCACTAGATTCAACTAGATCAAGTGATGTAAAATATCCATCATCAGATATACTAGTGGGAAAATGGTTAATGAAATGACATTTTTTAGATCCAGCATTATGATCAGATCGATAGCTTAACATATAGGACTCTTGATTGTTGATCGGTTCCCTTTGTGTCCAATTCCATACTAGAACAGTAATATGACAACTTGTGGAATCAAAAGCAATTGTTGACCTTGTAAATCTAGGAAACCAATAACATGATGAAAAAATATTAGAAGGATATATCAAATCATATCTAGAATCCATATCAACATGTGGGTTTTTATCCACTGTTATGATTCAAGACTTGAATTCTGCTCAAAAGGATTGATTGGGCCAGAACAAAAATGTTTTTCTCAATGACATTCACAATGAATATTAGGAGCTGATTGTTCACCATAGCACTCAACATATATGAATTATTTGGCCAAATATATTCTTTAAATTGATTGGCTTCACAATTTTATGCATCCATGAAAGGCATACATTCCAATCTTGAGTTAGATACAAGAGGTCTACATGAAGCAATATCTTCTATCTGATCGGAAACCCAATCTCGTGAGATAGAAAAATTATAATGAGAAATTCCAAAATCCATAAAGGATGAGTTTGCATCTAGTGAAACAATACGAAGTAAATAATTTTGCAAGGAAATCCAAATATAACATAGTTCAGGGATCTTACCAAGATTGCGAGAACCTAACATAACCACCAATGAGATTTGAATTGCCTTGACTTCCTAACAAGTTTCGGAACTTTGAAAAGAGATAATGACATTTTGATAACTGAGATAGATCACAAATTTTATGTGGATAGCTACTATCAGTTAAATTAACAAGATCACCATTATATGGATGGAAGCCATCTACATCGCTAGTTTGATCATATTTTTCAACTTCAACAAATAGATTACTCAAGTCATAATATTCTTCCAATCACAAATCTAGAAATGTATGAATTGGAGAAATATGATTAACAAATTGATTTGAAGAGTTGAGTTCATGCAAAATGGGAGATGATAAGGGATGAAATGGATGCTCTATGATTTGATTGCTTCCTTCTTCATCATGGATAACCTTACTACCTTGTGTCAATTGAGAAATAAGCTCATCAGACGAAGAACTTGAAGAGCATGGAGTATCTTCATCGTAATTTGATGCATTATAAATAGTAGAACACAAGGGATAGGGAGGTGAAGAGGAATAAATGTTCATAAGAGAATATTTTTTGACTGAACCAGATTTAAAGGTATATATATTTGGAAACAAAATATTCTTGAGAGACCGAAAGATTAGTTGGTGCACTTGGGCTTCCATCATCATATATATCAACGATGTCATCCTCATCAGAAAAATGGCTACCCAAGACTTCAGATTGATTAGGAAAATTGATTTTCGTTAGATTGACTACCAAATTCAATCTCATCTAAGAATGAGGAAACATCATCTTCACACAGAGCTCTTTGAAAAAGAGAAGAAATATTGAAAGAATATTCACCTTCCTATTCCTCTACCTACGAAATGTGACTACCATGCACCTATTCATTGCTTGGATTTGGAAGAGATTGATCAAGGAAATCAAGGGACAAGGGATCATGAGAAAGAGGTGATAGTGGATAACAGGTATCCAAACTAGATTCAAGAATGAAATGAGTGTTAATATCATCTTGCATAATGGAGGGGTTAGTTTTCAACGTAGTCTTATAAGACATTCCAAGGCTTCCTCCATCATATCTAATTCATTGAAAGTGGATGAAGATTGAAGAGATGGATCAACAATTTGAATTTTAGATTTCCCAAACTTGATATCATCACAAGAAGTCACCCAAATTAGTATTGTAAAAGGAGGAGGACAAGGAACAAAGGGAATAGTAGGTTCCTCCTCTCAAATTAGAGGTGTCTCATGATTTAGAAAAGTTTAGGAAGAAAAAACATCAAGGGTTTAAGCCCACCATGTAAAGGGATATGAACCAAATGCTCAAAAAAAAAATGATAATAAAAATCTATATCTTATTCAGGAAAATCATAACATAGGTGAAGGAATTTATTAGAAAAATCCTCAAGTGATTCACCAGGGTTCATTCTTAGTTGATTAATCCTTTTAAGGACATCCTAGTAGTCATACTTGCCACAGGCTAAATGAAGCTCCTTGATGAAGTGTTCAAAGGAATGGATGGAAGGGGGTGGTAGGGTGTGAAACCCGTTGGTTAACTTGATTTTCAAGTGTGAGGAAGAAAAGAACACAAGCCACATCTTCATAATCGATTTCATAATATTCACAGATCTTAAGAAAAATAGATACATGCTTGGTTACGGATGTATCGCCCTTACCATCAAACTTGAATTGAGACAAGTCATAAAGAGTTCCATTAAGGATAAAAAATTTACCATCGTATCTATTGGAAAAACACCTTGGGAGTATGATTTGGGGAAGACCCATTTAAGATAAGAGGTTCAAAATAGACTCAACAGACATAACTTGTCATTTGGCCTTCCTTCTAGCACAAACTGTTGACGGTGCTAAAAACTTGTCAACCAAGGGTGTCTCCCAGATATGAATTGCCAATTAGACCTCACACTGTTTGGAGTAAGAGTCCCATCTAGAGTATCATCCTGACTACTTGTTGGGCGCGGGATCCCCCAAGGGAAGTTTTCGGGCTTAAAGCCCAGATTTTGTTCAAAAAGTGTAACTCCGATGTAAAGACTCCGCACTTTGTGGGCGCGGAGTAGGTAGTTTGTAAAGGAGTCATAGGGTTGTCTACCCTCAATTTTGTAATATAATGTCGGCTTTAGAGATCTACCCATGGTCTGCGGACCATGGGATTGTATAAATAGAGTGAGGCTCTAAGTTGTAAAACAATGAATGAATGATCATGGAATAGAAGCATAGTGGAGTATCTATAGTATGAAGTCTAGTTTTAGGGTCATAGAGTAGGAGAAGGCTCTGCAGCTGAGTGCGCAAAGGCCTAGTAGTCCGCAATTAGCTGTGCAGATCCCTGCAGCTGATTGCGCAGAGGCCTAGTAGTTCGCAGTTGGCTGTGCAGACCCTTGCAACTGAGTGCGCAGGGTGAGTCGAGTCTGTAACTGTTGGAGCATTAATAAAGAGAAGTTTTCATATCAATTCTGTGTATTTATTTCTTGTTGTATTGAATATATTGGGTATAAATTGCATCTCTACTGTTATATGATGCGCAAATATATATGACTGTGTGAATTAAGTGAATGTAAGACAGAATATTTGTTTACGCGAAGTTAACTAAGATATTTAAGAAAATAAGTAAGCTACATGGTGTAATTTGGGGAAATAGCGCAGATTGCTACAATAGCAACGCGAAAGCATCTCAGCGCCAAGTTAGGGCTACGCGAAAGGCGATTATAGAAGATCGTGAAGGTATCGCAGGTCAGAATAGTGTGCACAGTGACCTGCGCGAAGGTAGGCTTAGTTGGACTAAATCGAAACCTCAGACATCTCAAGGGTGCGGAAACTTGGTTCCAGCATCCCCCCAGACTGCTTTAGGTGAGACTTTAGTTTGTGCTCCACGGGTTGATGTCGAAAGGGCCAATAGTGTAGGGATTTTTTTGGCTAATTAACTTCGAACCTAGGTCAGGCCCCATCAAGCCAACAAATGGTTCCATCGTCAGGACCAGAATCTGCATAGAGATGTCTGATGTCATATCATTGGAATCCAACTAAGAAGGAAATTGAAGGCTAGTTGGACAAAAGAATCCAGGAGTTCACGGCGTAGGAGAATAGGAACTCGCGACTGATAAAAGAAGAGTGGTTAGACTGCTACCTATACATAGAGATTCACGAAATATTCTTCGCGTCCTTCCCCACTGAGCTATATGAGTGGATCACGAAGTTAGCAGATAGCCAAGGAAGGTGGAAACTCGACGGTCCTATTGTGTGGACCCCAAAGTTAGTGCATAGGTTGGAAGTGTCAGAGGATAAGATCACGTGTGCCATTGATCAGTGGCTCGATCGGATTATAGGAGGATTCATTACTGAGTTCGCGGTTGACACCTCAGTCAGTTATAGCGAGGCAGAATGACGCTTTCTCAAAGGACTGTGAGGTAAGTACATAAAGTCTTTAAATACTTGGATTACAATGCTATTGTACGAAAAGAGGATTATGTAGTTACATTAATGTTCGGGGCTACGCGAAGTGGAAAAGATTACAGAAACGAACGGAATAAGGGACCAGAAAATAGCCCCTTGATTTCACCTCTGCGAGGGGACGAGGAAGAGCTCGTGAAGGTCTCTCTGCGAAGTGAGATCCATTTGATAAGGCAAAGAAGATGGCGGATACCACCTCCACCCGCACCTCCACTAGCTTCACCACCACCACCTCCATCTTCACCCGTACCACCTCCGCCACCACCGCGATTCAATATGGCAAGCACAGTGAAGTTTCCTATGTTCAAGGGATTGGGAAATGAGGATCCGAACCAATTTTGGTTCATGGTAAGAGCTGTATGGGAAGCGTAGGGAGTTACAGATGACAATATAAAGAAAGTGACACTGGTTAGCACTCTACAGGATCACGCACTAACCTAGTATATTAAGCATTCTAATGATAATCCGAATGTGGGAATCACGGATATTCAAATTGCGCTAAATAAGGAATTTAGCAGGTCGAAGTCTGAAGCACAGTCGATCATTGGATTCAAAGAGATCACGATGCTACTAGGCGAGACTCCTTGGGAGTTGGATCACAGGCTGAAATGTATGATCCGTGAAGCTAATATGAATCTGACAGATGGACAACACCATGAATGGTTTGTAGCGTCGCTAACGCCACATTTAAGGAGTGCACTATCGCAGCAGAAGCTAACAATGCAAGCAGAGGCTTTAGAGATCGCGATGAGGCTACATGAGACCCCGATGTAGGATCCTAACTTGGGAGTTCAGCAAATCATGCGTAATTGGATCATTTATGCCTTGAGATGTAGAGTCTAAAACAAGACAAGACAACTCGACCAGAAGCACGCGAAGAGGTGTGGTGCGTAAAATGAAAGGGTTAGGGTCATGACAAGGACCATTGCTTGGTGTTCTCAAATTACCTCGCAGGAGGAGAACCGATGTCGTTAAGGCCGGAAACGCAAGCAGGACCTAGCGCGGTGCCTGCTTTGTGGTGCACAATTTGTCAAATAGTTGGAAAACATGTTACGTACAACTGCCATTTGTTACAGAAGTACACGCAAAATTTGCAACAGTTGTTCTGTAATTTTTGTAGGTCAATGGGACATGATGAGTGCCCTTGTAGAAGCTATGAGTTGATGATGGATAGAACTCCCACATACAGAGTTCAGGCTGAAATGCGACCCCTAGACTAGAATGCAGGAATGGCGCGAGCGGGATTTCAGGGGTGCAGACAAGGCTGAGGTAGAGGAGGACCTGGAAGAGGTCACAGACAGTTGATATGCTACAATTTTGGAGGGCCAGGGCATTACGCCTGCAATTGTACGAAACCAATGCATCCGTCATGTTTGTATTGTACCTTGTTTGATCATGACACAGAAGATTGTCCTACTTTGATAGCTAGGATACACGATAAAGGAGCGATACCACGTCCACCGCTTCAGAACCTGCAGATGATGAGGTCTGAGCCGTGTGAGGAAGATCTGAATGTGAACATTGTGCTCCAAAGTGGAATTGCGATGGGAGATGACAAAGGAAAACAACTAGAAGATAGTACTTGGGTTCACAAAGCTCAGGCAAAAGAAGCGGAGTTTGATTTGGAGCACACTTAGGAAACCTTCATGGACGCTAAGAAGAGCTTCGCTGATGCCTCCACCTTAGGAAGCAAAGATAGACTGGAGTTGGAGATGGATCCATCTATGCTCACGACGTTCCTAGAAACATGTATGAATTTACTGCGCGATAGTAAGGTTGTAAAAGGATTACAGGAATTCATTAACAAATGCGCTGGAACTGTGCCAGGAGAACTGCACATAGTCCGAAAGATTGGAAAGCATAAGACAAGGACAGGAAGGGAGATGAGACTTACCGCACAGATTGGAGAATATGAGATGGATCAAGTTATCCTAGACTTAGGATCAAATGCGAATGTTCTGCCAAAACAGACATGGGATTGAATGGGGAGACCTACGTTGCAGTGGTATCCTATTCAGCTGCGAATGGCGAACCAGCAGAAAATAATACCCATGGGGCGATTGCAGGGAATCACTATGGATATTGAGGGAGTGAGTGCACTAGCAGACTTTGAAGTGATAGAGATTGTTGATGACAACAGTTCCTACCCCACGCTCTTAGGAATTGATTGGGCCACTGACATGAATGGAGTGATTAATCTGAAGAAGTGCAAGATGATTTTTGAAAAGAAGTCACTACGCGTAGTTATACCCTTGGACCCTGCTGAAGGATCGCACTATACAGCGCCAGTGCGCGACTATGAAAGTGATGATGATTTGGACTGCATCTACAAGATAACAACGCGATAGAAAGATTGGGTAAATCCCACTGCGGATGGGCGGATTTCATGGGAGCGCGAGAGCTCCTGTACTTCGGATTCTGATGAGGAGATAAAGCGGTGGTAGAATCAGTTACATGAAGTAACCACATTGAATTGTAATGTGATGACAAGGTCACTGCGCTGTGTATTGATAGAAGTAAGAGATCTGCCTACTTATGATGGGTTAAGCGAGGTAGATACCTTCTTGGATAAATTTCAAAGGGAAGTGCCGGAAAAACAACATTTCCAGGCTTTGAATTGGGTACTGCGCATTATGCCCGCGAGGTGGTGGGGTACGCATAAAGGGAGCTTTGACGACTGGCACGAATGTAGAGGAATGATGTGCACACGATTTGGGAAGCCTAGGGTGTGATTTACAGACAAGTATAATGGGAAAAATGATCCGCACACACATTTGGCTAAGTGGATGCAGGCCTATAGGGAAAAGCCACAACTTGAGTGGGTGCACCTATTTTGTCATACCCTAGATGTTATACCAATGAACTGGTATATAGAAAAATAGCTCTGCCATGTGACATGTGAATGGGATGTTTTACGCAAAGGGTTTGTGATGACCTTCAATTTTGAGGATGGGTGGGATAGTATTAATGAAGGGCTACAAGAGGTAAAAACAACCATCTTTAGGATACCACAGGAGCCAGCAGAGTCGATTCAGCCTGAATGCGTTGAACAGTTAAGTTGCACACTACAGTGTTATAATGTAACTGCTGAGGAAAAGGATGAAGATCCACGGAAAAATAATATTCCAGAGGCAGAAGGCCAGCACGAGGTTCAAGGACCACAAATTGAGAACCCTAACATAACCGTGCCAGTGAGGACTAAGCAAGTGAATATTGGTATAGAGGTGGAACCTAGATTCACGAAGATTGGGAACTACTGGGATGATGCGATGGTGGATAAGATCGTTGAATTACTCCATGAATATCAGGACTTATTCCCAACCAAGTTTATAGATTTAAAGGGAATAATCGGAGATTTAGGGGTAATGAGGATCACGTTAAAACCTGACGCGAATCCAATTAAGCAGAGGCCGTATCACTTAAACCAAAAATACAAGGAAAAGGTCCACGTAGAATTAGACAAGATGCTCGTGGTAGGAATCATTGAGCCTGTGGAGGAATCCGATTGGGTAAGCCCGATGGTGGTACAAGAGAAGAAGCAGAAGGATGAAATAAGAATATGCGTGGATCTCAGAAAGTTGAATGATGCCTGTGTACATGATCCATTCCCAACTCTGTTCACAGATGAGGTGTTGGACAATGTAGGCGGTCGGGAAGCATATTCTTTCATTGATGGGTTCTCCAAGTACCACTAGATTAGAATCGCGTCGGAGGATAGGAGCAAGACAACCTTAGCGACTGAGTGGGGTTGCTTTCAATATATTGTCATGCCATTTGGATTGAAGAATGCCCTTGCTATCTTTTCGCACGTAGTTGTTGCGGCATTCAGGGAATATATCCATAAGTTCTTAGAGGTCTATTTTGATGACTGGACTGTATTTGGGTTGGTTAAGTGCCATGTAGCGAACCTGAGCTTGATGATGAATACATGCCGAAGATACCAAATTTTTCTCAAACTCAAGAAGTGTATGTTCCTCTTTCCTGTTGGGAACCTGTTGGGAAATGTGGTTTGTAAACAAGGGCTGATGGTAGACCCCGTGAAAATCACAGTTATTTTGAATTTGGAAGCACCGCGTAGTGTGAAACAGTTGCGCACTACCTTGGGACATATGGGGTACTATAGAAAGTTTATCAAAAGTTACGCCCAAATCACTGCGTCGATGGAAAAACTGTTGAAGAAGGATGTCACGTTCTGTTGGGACGATGACTATAAGAAAAGCATGGATATATTGAAGGACAAGATGGTTACAGTGTCGATTCTTGTCTTCCCAAACTGGGAGAAATAATTTCATGTTCATGTTGACACGTCGTGTATAGCACTGGGGGAAGTACTCACACAGGATGACAGAGAAGGCTTGGATCACCCTATCGCGTTCGCGAGTCACAAATTATCTAAAGCAGAAAAGAACTATTCCACCACTGAATGTTGAAGGACTGGCTATGGTGTATGCGCTCCAAAAGTATCGTCACTACTTGCTAGGGGGACACTTCAAGATGTATATAGATAATTCTGCACTGAAATACTTGGTCAATAAGCATATGATGGGGGGCACATATGCAGGTGGCTTTTCTTGTTCTAAGAATATGATTTTGAAGTTGTTTTGAAGCCTGGACGACTGAATGCGGGACCTGATCACCTGTCACGCATTGAGACAGGGGAGGAACCTACTAGTTTGGAGGAAGGACTACTTGACGTGCAACTTTTCACTGTGTGTGTAGCGGATGGACATTTTGAAGATATAATTCAATTTTTAACAACTGGAACCGCACCAGAAGGATACTCTATCCAGCAAAAGAAGGAACTAGTAGTGCATGTGGCAGATTCTTCTGTCATTGCGGGGCATCTGTACAAAAGGGGAATGATGAGATATTGTGAAGGTATGTACCTGAGTTTGAACAAAGTAGCATCCTCACGGATGCTCATGGGGGCACTGCGAAAGGGCATTATGTAGGGAAAGTAACCGTGCAGAAGATTCTCCGTTCAGGGTTGTGGTGCCCAACCCTTCATCACGATTCAAAAGCACATTGCAAGGAATGCGATGTATGTCAAAGAACGGGTAAGCCATCGTGAAGGGATGAGATGCCTTTGAATCCACAAATAACGTTGCAGCCCTTTGAAAAGTGGGCGATCGACTTTGTAGGACCTATCAAACCTTAAGGTAAGAGAGGCGCGAGATATATTATTACTGCGACATAGTACCTGACGCGTTGGGCAGAAGCGCAACTAGTAAAAGATTGCACGACCGCAACAGCCGCGAAGTTTCTATTTGAACACATACTGACGCGATTCGGATGTCTGAAGATCTTGATGAGTGATCGCGGTGCGCATTTCCTGAATGAGACGATCAGCGCGCTGACGAAAGAGTTTCAGGTGTATCGTCAGAAAATCACACCGTATCACCCATAGGATAACGGGAAGGTAGAATCATTTAACAAAGTACTCGAGACCACACTGACCAATGTATGTAATGCATAGCGAAGTGATTGCGACCTGCACGTACCCGTAGTATTATGGGCTTATAGGACAACATGAAAGAAACTAACAGAACAAACACCTTTTTGGCTTGTCTATGGAGTGGAAGCCATAATGCCGATGGAGTACATCATGCCTAGTCTGTGCATAGCAAAGTTCACAGGTATGACAGACCGCAGAGCCCTGGAGGAGAGGCTCGTGCAGTTGGAAGAGCTCGAAGAAGAACAATTTTTTGTTGGATTACATCAACAGGTACAAAAGCAGCACGAAAAGGCCTGGCATGATCGACATATCAAGTTGCGCACCTTTAAGGTGAATGATTTGGTGTTGTTATATGATAGTAACATTGATAAACTCCCAGGGAAGCTCAGAATGCATTGGATGGGATCTTATGTTATTAAGGAGATCACAGACGGTGGCACGGTGCAGTTGGTGAAATGAAATGGCAAACTCTTCCCAGGAAAAGTAAATAGTAGTCATTTGAAGCCATACACAGGTGGCCCGACCATCTGACTAGCTGCAGGAAGCATAGTCTTAGTGCTCCAGGCAGCTGAAAGGAGGTGCAGGACTATAAACTACTCTCCCCGGGAGCTACGCGATGTCAGGACTGCATGCAGTAGTGAAGTGTCACAAGGTTCGTGATAGCGCAAGGGTAGCTGCACTGCTGTGTGGGTTCGCTGAAAAGTGACCGTTACAGTCACTTTTCATGATGTGATGCTTGGTTTGAGACCAAATGGAGCGGGTGATAGACATTTAAGGTGAACTTTATGGGCTAGATTTGTGAAAATCTGTCACCAAGTGAGCATTAATGGATCGAATGAGGGGGGAATGGTCAAATTAAAATTCAAAAGGCACTATAAATTACAAAGGGTTGTCCAACAAACAACACTTGGCCATTTGAGAATTGAGTTGTCGCGCTTCCCGATATTCATGAATCCAGACTTGTTCGATCTTTTGAAGTCAAAGGCGTTGTTTGAGCACTTACCTGAGCCGTTGAGAGAATTGTGGAATAGCACTATGGTAATGCTTGAGGAAGCCATGGATACCAGAGTAATGACCGCTGAGGAGGCTGTGTAGGCCATGACAGAGGTAGAAGCCCTAGAAAGTTTTAGGATAGTCGCGGAAATCCCTAAATCATCGCAAACTCCGAGACCCAAGAAAGACAAGCAAGCTATGGTACTAGTGCGCGTATCCCTGAGAAATCCGTTAAGGACCAAGCTTACCATGGAAAAGAAAGGAAAGGTGATCAATTTGGAAGCCGATGGGGAGGAGGAAGACTTTGAAGAAATCTAGGTAGAGGAGGAAGAGGACGTAGAAATGGAGGTGGAAACCCAAGTTGCGGACCCTCTAACTAGGCTACCCACACATGTTCCTCCGCGGAAGGGGAAAGCAAGGGTGCCCAAGGACCTAGATGATAGAAAGAGTTCTCTGCAGACCCCGCTACTCCCCGACGACATCATTTTTGAAGGAGCTCACTTGTGGCGAGTGTCGGTTCTAAAATTTGAAGATTGGGATCTCGTGGACCATGAGAAGTTCCCACTTTTGGCAACCGCGCAGCTAATGCACCAGAAGAAAAACACACTGATAGGAGTTATAGAGTTGGACCCGCGCCAATGGTTGTGAGGTGTGGAGAAGGCATGACTGTTAAACCTTCTCTGGGTTCCGCATTACCATCACACCCCAGTGACTATTTTTGTCATCAAGCAGCTGCTCTACCTGGTGCATGATGGGTGTTTGTGGCTGGAGGAGCCCATCCCCATCACAGACCACCTAATTGAAAGAATTACCTGACTCCCTTGCAAGGGGGAGGACCCAGCGAATATATCGGAGGGTGAGAGTGACGATTTGGCCATCACGGAGGCCATGAAGAAAAAGTTCAAGCTGGAGAAGAAGAAGTGAGGGTACATGATTTCCAGCATCAACAATGTTGCGGTCAAAGTTGCGACGCAGATATTGACCAGGAAAGTATGCAAAAGTGACACGTGGATGAGGTGCCTACACCGGTGATTGCACTTTCCACACAATGTGCAGAAGGGATCTAGTTTAACTGGGCAGACTACTTGTGTAGGGAGTTCTTGGAGAACTGTCGCGAGGCACAGGAGTAGGGGAAGACTTTTCATTACGCGTGGCTGCTGTTGTCCATAGTGCTGGTGGCATGGGAATTGCCCGAGGACAGCCAGTTTCCAATGATTGCGTAGGATCTTCTAGAGGCAGTGAAGTACGCTTCGCTGTGGGCAACTAGAGATGCGCAGAGAATCAGGGATAGTAAGATATTCTGGGTGTTCATTGAGATGAACATCAGAATGGGGATTAATCGTAATCTCCGGTTATCGCCCACTATCTCCAACAGTCTATAGAGCTTTGTGGAGTTCAAGGCAGACTTCCACCATGTTTATATCAAGGCGCGGAAGGACCCCACGAAGACATGGCACGAGATAACTTACCTAGCGACGGACAATGTCATATTCGTCGTTCTTGAGTTGTGGCCACCGGAGTGGTGCGCTCTAGCCAAATTCACTATGAAAGCAGAGAAGTCTGCTACACAAAGGAAAGAGGAGGAGGCAAAACTGCGGATGGCATAGTTGGCAGAGAAGTGACGGAATGAAGCAGCAACAACCAAGGCACAGGAGGCGCACGACGCTACGAAGGCAAAGAAATAGCATCAGAAGGCAGCAGAGGAGGAGCACGAAGGTCAAAAGTCGCCTTCGCCCAAACAGGAGATAGAGACAGAGACAGAGCAAGGTGGCGCAGACCCACAGACAACATCCACACAGCTGAAACAACAACGCCCAATAGAGCAGGTAGGGCCACAGAAGAATTCAAAGGCTTCGAAGACTTCTTTCGACCCGATCACCCTCACTAAGGGGGATCTGCATGACATTAGGGAGACGGTGAGGGACGTCACCGCGGAGGCCATCTAGCAGTTCACGGAGGAACACCAAATGGTGTTGGGGGCTCTCCTAGCGTAGATACAGGATTTGCAGGTGTGCACTCCACAGGCTGGTACAGTGTCAACCAGCCTCGCACTATGCACGGTCGCAACCGAGGAAATGTTGCATGCCTGAATGACCAACACTATAGTGCTGCCAGAAGGAGCACTGGTTATAGAAAATGAGGCTGACAAACCTATGGTCAGTGGGCTGAAGGTAGTTAGGATCAATATGGCTATGCTCCCTCAGGAGACACTCTATGTTTTGCAGGATGGAGTTACGACAGAACTGTGAACTAGGGAAGGTCGCGCGCTCCAGGTCATGAGCGAACAACGCATCAACATCGAATAGTTGAGCTTGCAGCGTGATGCGGTAGTGGCGCAGAACCGACAGCTAGTGCAGATGGTCGAGGAAGCCTGCCAGATGGTTCCGGAGTTTGCCATCCAAGCAAAGGAACCCGCGGAGGCACGCATCCAGAAACTAGCAGCAGGGGTGCACGAGGTGAAGGAAGAGATGGCCAAGGTTCAGCTGGAGTTGATCCTTCAGATAGCTGAGCTATAATTGAAGGCAAAGCCTTCAACGCCGCTAGAGGTCAAGGAACAACGTACCAACGCGATTACAGCAGTCATAGCAGAGGTCAGCAGTGTAGTGAAAGGCTGCACGAAGCTGTTTGAAGAGGCATTCGAGGTTCTCACCACTCTACAGGAGGAACCGAACATACAACCCTTAGAAATAGTGGCGCACAAGCTGCAGCAGAAATATGATGAAGTAAAAGGGACTGTGCAGACAGTGGCCCTTACATAGAGGCTCATGCAGATGTAGTAGGCAAAAGCACTAAAGGAATAGGTAGACGCTGCACGACATAAGGAAATAGTTTTGAAGGTGCGTTTACAACCATGGATTGATGAGGTGTACGTCATTACCACCTCTATTGAAGCCAAGCTCACGTAGATGCAAGGAACAGGTTCAGGAAAGCAGTTCACCTACAGTGGATTTTGAACAACACGTCTAGGAAGTGCAACAGGCAGTTGCTCAGTGTGCTGCCGACCTTGCAGCGATCTAGGCAGAATTGGGAGGTCTTCATGCAAATATCTCCACACCTACAGAGTGACTCGAGGGCGAGTCACAATGTTTGTGTTGGGGTCCTGTTGGGCACGGGATCCCCTAAGGGAAGTTTTCGGGCTTAAAGCCCAGATTTTGGTCAAAAAGTGTAACTCCGATGTAAAGACTCCACACTTTGTGGGCGCGGAGCACGTAGTTTGTAAAAGAGTCATAGGATTGTCTGCCCTCAATTTTGTAATATAATGTCGGCTTTAGAGATCTACCCATGGTCCGCAAACCATGGGATTGTATAAATAGAGCGAGGCTCTAAGTTGTAAAAAAATGAATGAATGATCATGGAATAGAAGCATAGCAGAGTATCTGTAGTGTAAAGTCTAGTTTTGGGGTTGTAGAGTAGGAGAAGGCTCTGCAGCTGAGTGCGCAGGGTGAGTCGAGTCTATAACCATTGGAGCATTAATAAAGAGAAGTTTTCATATCAATTCTGTGTATTTATTTCCTATTTTCTGTATTGAATATATTGGTTATAAATTGCATTTCTACTGTTATATGATGCGTGAATATATATGACTGTGTGAATTAAGTGAATGTAAGACAAAATGTCTATTTACATGAAGTTAACTATGATCTTTAAGAAAATAAGTAAGATATGCGTGTAATTTGGGGAAATAGTGCAGATCGCTGCAATAGCAGCGCGAAAGCATCTCAACCCCAGGTTAGGGCTATGCAAAAGGCGATCATAGTAGATCATGAAGGTATCGCAGGTCAGAACAGTGTGTGAAGTGACTTGCATGAAGGTTGGCTTAGTTGGACTAAATCGACACCTCAGACATCTCAAGGGTGCAGAAACATGGTTCCAGCATCCCCCCATACTGCTTCGAGTGAGACCAGTCCGCACTCTATGGGTTGATGCCAAAAGGGTTAGTAGTGTATGGATTTGTTTGGCTAATTAAATTTGAACCTGGGTCAGGCCCCATCAAGCCAATGCTACCATAACTCTTGTTGTCAATCATTGCTTTATCAGTCTTCAATTGCCTCAAATACACAAAAGCAGTGAAGTTTGATGCCAAGTTTTGTGCCACAAAAGCTATCAGATCTTAATCAGTCCCTCTCCATTGCATAAGGCTTGGAAAGAGATTTCCAATGGTATATGGAAGTCCAAAAATGGACTCCTAGAGTAGAAGATAAAGCATTTTGAAGATTACCTTGGAAAAGCCCAAAAAATAAATAAAAATGGGTAAGTGTTGAAGAAAAATCACAATCGGGACTTGGGACAATTCATCACAATCGCATATCAGTTTTGGTGGGTCCCAACAAGCAAGGAACACTGGTAGAATGAAAAGTAGTGATCCGTCGATCACCAATATCACATATCGGCAGTTGGCGGGTCCAGGCGAAGCAGTTATTGTAATCAGCCATCGGCAGGATCACTGGGGCACACAACTAAGGTTATAGACACGTCGTAGTCTCAAATGATGATATCACATCTCGCATCCTACATCACTCAGGTCCCCCGCATCTCACAAATCCAACAATCCCGTAGTCGCAGCATACTCCAAACCATGAGGGGGCCGATTTGCGATATATTTTTGCACCACCGGGGAAGGGCTAGAAAGAATTAATAAGGAAAGCATGACAAAATAGGAATGGGTGCCCCCTTCTCTCTCCTCCACGTGGAGGGTTCTCGCATCCCGACGACACTGCGATCCTGCATCTCACCAGTCCTACAATCCTGTAAGATAGGTGCATTGGTGGGTTCAAAATCTGAAGGACCGTGCAAGGGTTGATATTGCGATTTAATGCAAAATCGCTGGGGGGACCAAAATTCTCTAAGAAAGGAAATGCCTACAAAATAGAGCTCGGTGGGCCTCTTTCTCTCTCCTCCAGGGGGCCACATGGCGGCCTCTAATTAGTCCATCGAGATGACATGGTAGCTGACGTCAGCATTGATGTGGCGGGTGGACACGTGTCACTCAGTTTAAGTTTTTTCAGGGGTCAAATGGGGCCATTTCTTGGTGACACATGTCACCTCTCATAGGGTGACATGTGGCAGTAATGACGTCACCCATCGCAATCAGCAATCGGCGATCGTGCAATATAAACCTTTCTCTTCCGTTGAAATTCCTTCCCGGCTACAATTGCGATAAGGAAAGAGGCCCCCGGATGCCACAAGGTATTGTGATCCATTTGATAATGTTTTCGTGTCTGGACCAATTAACCTATGCTACAGAAAAGGGGTAAAGAGCTGCCCTCCCCATGTTGCGATTTTGATGTCCTAGGTGGGCCCAATCCCCTGTATCAGTGATCATAGTTATCCAGGGAGAAAGCCTAACGAAAAATGCACTCAGCATCAGGATGTGAGATTCTGACTAACAAAGGAAATAAGGCTCCAACGCAGCTGTCAAAAGCCTTAACGCCCAAAGGGCTAAGCCCTTGGTCATAGCCCCCGGTCATATGATAAGAAAAGAACCAAGTGGCTGAAAGCATAGGGGGCTAAAGGGGCAGATAAAAAATGCTCGTATGTTCATCATTTTTTAAGGTAAAAGGCCCACATCCGAGAAAATTTGTTGTTACACTACAGCAGGGCCCCGAGGGGATGGTACAGAGCTTTAAAGGTGGATGGGTTGGTAGCCTCAACATTGTATAAATTAGGGTGCAGTGCATAAATGACAGTATGGGGGGCTTCTACGGAGACCTAATGCCTCGACATGGAGTCTTGCTCCTCTGCACAGCGCAGCGTTGCTCGTAGACACTCCATCCCTTCTCCATTGAACAACTCACCCATGCAGTAAAGGGTAGAATTGACATAAGCCGTCCGAGTAGCAGTGAACCACCTCAAGCAGTTAAAAATATCAGGACGACAGCAGGGACGTGGCTCTATCCAAGATCTTCACTGAAGCAGAAAGGGGATACCTCCTCCTTCCTCTCTCGACTTTCTTTCTCTGAGCATTTATTTCTGTATTTTTCCAAGAAAGGGATTCAATCCCTATTGTAATCTTAGGTAGGTGGTAGCAGAGCCTGACAGAGCCGAGACAGCTAGTCTAGCATGACAGTTGGGGCTCAGGATCAGATTTTGATGGTAATTCAAAGCTCTCCCCCTCTTCTTATAAATAGGGGGATGAAACATAATACTAGGGTGTCGGATTCTCAGAACCGCGAGGGCTAAACTCTGTGATACCATATTTTGGCTCATAACTCTGTAAGTGAATGATTGTTATCTTAGATTGTATTACTTTACATAGGAAGATCTTCAAACTATCACATAAATGGTGGTGAATCCTCCTTCTTAGCATTACAGTGTGTTTTTCCTTATGTTAATTCCATTATGTTCATATTCTTCTCTGCATGTGTGCTACAATAACTGCTAGAAATTATTTCATGCTTCCTTACAGATCCATGTGTATTGATTTATTAATGCATAATGCCTTTATGAAGGGTTGAAGTATGTCTTTAAACTGCTCTATAAGAATCATAGCACCCATCTTCTCTCCAGTTCGTTAATTCCACTTGTAACTCAAACAAGTGTAGAATTTCCCATTGCTTGCAACTCTATGTGTTCAATATAGAATTCTAGATGTTTTGGGCTCTATATGATGAGTTATGCCTTCTCCTAAAAGCCTATTAAGTTGTAATCCCCTTTGAAGTAATCAACCTTCATTGTTCTATGTGATACTACTGGGAACTCTGTGTGTGAGGGAGTACCTGAAATCCATAATGCATACTTTTGGAGGAATGAACCAAGCCCCCTCATTATCTTTCATTACGTGACAATTGGAGTGCTACAAACCCCTCTCATACCATATTACAAGCACTCCTCTATTTAAGATGTCCTAGGCACTGGTCTACAATCAACCCATAGGATGTCTTTAGGGAGCTTTCCTTGCCTCCTGCTACATGGTGCAATATTTAGCAACAACAACTCTAACGTTTTCCTTGGCTACAATGAATAACACAAGAGAGTATACACATAACCTTTAAAATCAACAAGTAATTTGACACTGTGAAACATCAATTGTGATGTGTAAAGGAAGACTTTCACAAGAGGGAATTAAGAGTATGTCTCTAGAAGGAAAGTAATTGTCTTATCCTAAGATAGGCACATGAGAGCAAGGAAATATTTGTTAGTTATCTAGTGAAATAGTTCACATAGACACAACAAAAATTAAAGAATATACAACACACATTCAACACGATAAGTACCAAAGTCAATGAAGTAGTTCAATTTCCTTTGTACGTATGAACAAAGAATACACCGCAAACATCTAAACAATAGTCTTACAATATTCACAATACATGCATGAAAACATGTTGGCCTAGCGAGATTATGATTATAAGGTGAAAGATCCAAGTGCACAGTAACAATGGTGAGCCACTAGCTCCAATATAGGAACATTGAGTCACTCCTTGCTTCTCCAAAGAATGATCTTCTCTCCTATCCTAAGCTAAAGAAGCCAAGGCTAGCTTTCCAAAGGCTAAGCCTCCAAAAGTCATTTGCTTGAGTTATGAGGGTGTATTTATAACAAGAGGGATGACCTTTCATATCCCCTATGACTCTTGAGTTATCGTCATGACTCTTGAACTTCTAATGTGACCTTTGGACTTCTATATGACTTTTGGACTTTTCCTAAAGGTTTTTTTTCCATGTATGACTATGTAACTTTTCATATACCACATATGACTCTTGGATTTCCACACATTACATTTTGTCCTTTCCTTTTGATATCTACATCATTACATCCACAAATTATGTGGTAAGACACATGGACACACATGACATTATGATTAGATTGGTACAAGTTACAACTTGACAATGATGGCATGGACTTCATGGTGAGATGGCAATGCCAAGTTGTTCTTCTTATTTCTTTGTCTTTAATCATCATGACAGGTCTATACATTACTTCATCTTTGTGATATATCTAATTTTTTCTTCTTCTTCACCCTCCAAGGGGCTAAAAATAGGGAGTCTTCTCTAGGATCTTGATCTTCCAACTTCCGTCATAATCTAATATCCCTTCATCTTCTTGTTAAATGATCAACCAGTCTTTACGAATTCACGAGTGTCTTCTAGCATTATCTCATTCTCCTTCTCATTGATCATCATCCTGTCGTGTCAACATATAATACCTGCAACTAAAAATCACTCATGGCAAGATGACATCAGTTCATAAAACTCCTAGTCTAGCTTGCATCATAAAAACTATTAATTGAGTTGGAACTGGGTACTAGACAGGGAGGAAGACTCAGGGATTTCACAATGCACAATTCTAGAGACCAAGAGTAAGGGACTGAGGCTTGCAACCATGAAATGCACAGTTATAGAGGGAGACAAAACAATTGGATTGCATAGATGCATAGTTCAAGGAGAAAAGGAGACAAAATTCATACTGGGATTACGTAATGCATTAGAAGAGACTGGCTAGGAGGCAAGATTGCACAATTCTAGAGTTCAGGAGGTCAGGATTGAGCATTGTGACTGTACAATGCAAAATCCTTGGAGGCGTTAACTACACATTGTGCAGTTCCAGGAGACAAGGATGCATGCTTGAGGCTTGCAATTGCGTAATGTGAAGTTTAGAGGGGCAGAGTGAATCCAGGTTGGTCGGGCATGAGACTTTATGGAATTTGACTAGGTGTGCGATCAGTGAGGTAGAAATAAGACCAAGGTTGGGATTGAACATGATCACACACTCAAAACAATTAACGGTAAAACATTTAATACTCAGTGCTCAGAATTAACATGATCCCCTTAATTCGATGACAAAACAACATTCTCCTCCAAGTGCGACACTTAAGATATACTTTGTGATGACAATGATGCCACTAGTATGACAGTGTATAAAAAATTGGGAATGAGTCTAATACATGTATACATGATAGATAGGACCCATCAACCCCAATTTTCCTCTTGAAATGAACCATAACTCTTCTTTTACAACATATGACAGTTCACGTGCCAGAAGACGACACTTGTGTAAGTAAGAGAAAATTGCAAACAACACTAGCAAAGGCTTAAAGAAAGTGAAAGTGACATATTCCAGAGTGAAGATAACATGAAAATGAAACTTATTGAAGTGAAAGCAAGTCAAAACGATAGTCACAAATGTGAAAGCGACACTTGCAAAAACAAAGGTGCGCCAAAGTGACAGTTGAGAAAATTCCCCAAAATAACAGTACAATTGCAATCCAAGTGAGGGAGACTATCAATGGAGAGTGTGGACTGACCTTTTACATATGTTTTACAATACACTATGCTTATGGATTGCACAATCACTATCACTATTGATTGTGCAAGCCTTACCTTTAAGAGTTGTGCGGTGCTCATGTAAGCTTGCATCGAAAAAAGTGTACTTGTGAAATCTTCAAGAACTAAGCATGAAAAAGAAAGTGACTTTGACACTTAGAATTTGATGGAACACCAACTTACCATGAAAAAAGTATGAATTATCATGGAATGGAAAATCCTCCCATCACAAGTAGGCTCCAAAATTCAAGTGTAAGCAAAATTTTGGAGGGTGTTTGTCGCAGTGACAACAAGGTGCTATAAGGGATAAGGAAATTTTAGAATTAGTACATGTCTGGGTTTGCGCTTGTTCCATCACTATAAAAATGTGTGCACTATCTCTTGTTCATATATGATATCTCAATGCATACATGGATTTATTTCCTCCAAAAAAAATTGAAGTCTTTAGAAAATTAAAGAATTCAAGGCTCAATGCATACATGGATTTATTTCCTCCAAAAAAAAATTGAAGTCTTTAGAAAATTAAAGAATTCAAGGCTCTTGTGGAGAATCAGACAAAGAAGAAAATCAAGCTGACAGGAAATTCTATGGGAATGAGTTAGAGGAATTTTGTATGGAATTTGATATAGTAAGGTAGAAGACTACACTAGGAACATATCAATATATGGGGTTTCAGAAAGGGTGATTAGGATACAGATGGAAAAATCAAGGAGCATGCATAGTGGTGCTAGGTTAGGACAAGAATTATGGGAAAAGACAGTGTGTAGCACATCTTATCTGGTAAGTTGATCACTCTCATCATTATTAATTAACAAGACTTCACACGAGGCTTTCACTAGTAAGAAACCCTCTCCTTAACATCTTATATTTTTTTATTGTGATGCTTATGTACATGTTCCCATGGAAAATAGGAGTAAGTTGGAAAATAAAGTTGAAAAGCACATCTTTTTTTCTTGTAAATATGGTTCAAAATGTTATAATATTTGGATTCCAAAAACTAGGAAGCTTGTTTATAGTTGACATGTTGCCTTTAAAGAGGTCAAAATTGTTGTTAAATAGGGGTTTCCACAAAGTAAAAAAAAAAACCATAGGCAGTGGAGTTCAAGTCACAAGACGAAGAAATTGACCCAACATAGGAACATTATTCAGAATAAGAAGAATTGCATACTTTACTATTGAGGAGTTCAACACAGGAAAAAATAAAATTAGAAAGGTATACTCTACATAATTTTTGTTCTAGTTTTTCTTTTCTTATTACCATTGATGATCTTAGAACTATTCGAGAGAAAATGAGTTCAAAGGATGCTAAAATTTGCAAAAACACTATGGTTGAGGAAATGAAAGCCTTGGTGTTGGTCGGATAAATTGTTCTTGTGGACAAGACCGATCTCCCTAGTATCACCAGATAATATAGCAACAAACAGACAAAGAAATCTATCTTTCTCTAGACATATGCAATTTACAAATAAAGACTATAGAGGTGTTACGTTCCTACCTTAGATCCAACACTTGTTCGTTGTAGTTATCCCTCGATCATCCAAAAGAGTTATCTTCAATGACCTGCAATCACAAACAAGCAAACATCAAATAGCACTTGCATAACAAATATCATAAATCATGTCTATTATGGTGATCAAGGAATCCATAAAATAAACCATTAATGAACAGTTTATTGAGAAAAACAAACTTATTTGTATTAACTTTGAAGTAGAAGAACCTTACAACCTTTTCAGCCTTGATGTTGAACAAGCTCTTCATGGGGTCTGAAACAGGAATTTCCTTTACTTTGACAAGCCTTGCACTCTTCCAAATGAGATCTTAGAGGTATGTAATCTCTCCTCATAAAATCTCAACTAAAGAAGACTAAGTTCTAGCAGCATTTCACCTCAAAAATATTCAACTTCCAACCTCCCTAGTAACCAGCCCAATGCTTCATTTAATAGTGTAGAGGAGGAGGTTACAGGTCCATCTATGAAGGGATAGAATCCTCCTTCAAAGGGATAAGCTCCTCACATCAAGGGGTTGGTTCGTTAAGGTATGGAGTGCATGAACCTTAAGAGAGCGAACTTGCCACCTCAAGATTCCTTCCAGAAGCTTCTAGAAATGATTGAAAGTGAGCTTTTTAGAATGTACTCGTGCCTTTTTAACTTTTACAGGGGTCCGCACCCATAACACAAGGACAAAGCGGTCAGGTGCGCAGGGGACATGACCATTAGGTGCGGGACCGCAGGTAAGACTAAGAGAAAGTGCAAAACCAGAGTTTTAAAGACTTTTAAGGATTTCCTCTTACTTTCAAGGCTTGATATGAAGAACTGAGGCTTTAGACTTGCAAAGGAGGAAAGTATGAGTGGTAATGGACTCACACAGATTGCAGCATGTCAAGGTGACAATTTTTAGTGCAACAGATTTCCCCCTAAAGTGCGAAGTCTGTAATAGATGAAGATGAAGTCTTTCATGTATGAAGAGTGAAGTACTTTATCATTTCAAGGATCATCCTGTGGACACCCCAGTCGGAACCTATAAAAACATTCAATGCAATATATATATAGACATATCATCGCTGAGGTAGGCATTCCCATACTCGGATCAAAACTGACTAGAAAACTGACTAAACTGTTCTGATACAGGAATGATTTTGTAATACATCAAGAGTATAGAAATGTGTAGACACAGCATGGACACAACCATCTGTTTATGAATAGTCCACTGCATAATGAATAACAAAATTCCTTGCAGCCTGGATGGTAGAGACTAGATCCAGGGTCTTGATTTCCGCTTCCCGAACTATTATGATTCTATCTATGTGAATGAATGTGTCGAAGTCAAACATGGTAGAAACCACTTGATTACCAGTCAATGATGTGAACTATTAACAAGTGTGAGAGAAACCACCAGTAATGTCAATGGCTCTCAAAGTACCCAGTACAATCCATGAAATGTGAATAAATGAGTCGAAGTTGAACATGTCATAGAATCATTCGATCGAAGGTCAATGATGCAACCTATCTTTGAAGGCAAGAAAACTGCCATTAGGGCATGCAGCTTTCAAGGTACTCACGATTTCTAGATCAACTTCCTAGATAATGAGCTAGAGTCGATGGAAAGTGATCCATCGTAGACAACCCCACAACATGAAATCATAGATCAAGTTTTGAAGAAATATATTAGCAAGGACTGACTCAGGGATGGTCAAAATGGATGACAGATATTTTGCAGATGAATGGTTTATTTGAACTGATCTCTTGAACACATAAAAAAACTGCAGATGGTTTGGTGATAATTGACCCAAAGCTAATACCCAGAAACTGGCTAAAGACTTTCAATATGATTTGATTAACTGTTAGGCAAAGGATTTTCCCAACCCAGGTGAACAAAAGTGTTGTGTTCAAGAGTGGTTGATGGGTTTTTATAAAACAAAGTGTAACGAACAGGTTCATTTTTCTCTCTTTTCCCCCACCATTTCTGGCAAGTACCTCTTTATTTTTGACAAGCTTGAGGAGGATAACATTTGCTTCTTTATAAGATCATCCTTCAGATGAGTCCAACTTAGTTTAAAATTCGAACCCTAAGAAGGAGTGGTTCGTTCCTATTTGAAATTGAACAGGTCCTTTACTGTTAAATTTTAACAAGTCCAGTATAGGAAAAACTCGGTGTTTTTCAATTTTAAGGAGTCAGAAGAAAAACTTAAGAAAACCCCATGGGGGTACTTTTTCGTAAAATAATCCCTTAGGCCCGAAAAAGGATAAAATAATACAAAAGGGATGACTTTTCAATACTTTAACGAGCTGAAGAAGACAAGCGCTCGACAATCTTTTCATATTTAACAAGTCTGAAAAGGATTTAAAGAGGACTCTATTGACCGTAATTAGTCAACATGTACCTTTTTCGTAAATAGTCCATTTCAGTCCATAAAAGGGGTAAACTTACACTAAAGGGACGATTATTCATTTATTTTAACAAACTCGAACAATCAAGTGCTCGACAATCTTTTCAATTTTCGAGAGTCTGAAAAGAGCTTAAAGAGGACTCTAATGTTTTGCTTTTTCATAAATTTTTGAAAGAGTTCGAAAAAGTGATAAAAGTATGCACTTTGTTGAAAAATCATCAATTTTCCCGAAAAATCCAATATTCTGCACAAAAACTCAAAACATTACACATACCTATTTAAGATAAATAAAAATGATTTAAAAATTGCCTTTTTAAAGTGAAAAATAAATAAATTAAAAATTCATTTAATCGAAAAAAACTTATAAAAAGGGGTTTTCCAACTTCATTTTTACCATTTGAGTTCAGAGTGAAAAGTGAGAGCTTTTGGGTAAGAAAGTTCCTATGAAGATTCTGGAAAATCCGTCTGTCAAAATCGAAACCCGTCAGCTCCAAGTAATCCATGACCTCCTTATCTTGCATTCTATCCATTTACATTTTGATTTTAGGCTATAGATTTAATTTTTTAAGGGAAAAATTAGTTTAAAAATTCGCTCGCGGGGGTCCGTAGGCACAACACGCGGCCCCTGCGGACCCCGACTTTTTTCTACAAAGGAAAAATTCGTGGGTCCGCACCTGTTGTTCACAGCCTGTGTGGACCTATGCATTGTCTATAACTGGCGGGTGCAGACCCTGCGAAAATGAATTGCAAAATTAGTTTTTCTCCATTTTTGCCCAAAATTTTTTGAACTGGCTGGTTCTAATATGTCTTTTGTGCATTGTAGGACATTCAAAATGGTTATTTGGTGAGAACGCAAGCATGAGGATGTGGATTTTGCCGCATTAAACCATATGCCCACAATGCAGGCATTGAGAGCATGCAGATTGCTAAAGTTCTGGGGCATACAGGGTATGAGGGCCCAAGTAGACCTCTTGCAATGGTTGGTAGACAGATGGAACATACAGGACCAGTGTTTCATCATTGGAGGCCACCGGCTCGAAATTAAACTGGAGGACATCTATTTTTTGACTACTTTTTCCAAGAGGGGCGAACAATTATCTCTTTTCGGGACTAGGCCAAGTGGCCAGTCTATTGCTAGTCTCCGATTAGAGTTTTGTGATGATCAAACGAAGGACAAACGAATTTATATTAAAAGTATCAACAGTCCCGAGCTTAAGGTCATTGCGTTCACTGTTATCAGGTTATGTGGGAGTGCACCATTGCATGTGGCTACAGGATCCCAGATGCAGATGGCAGTAGACTGTTTTCGAGGGAGAATATTCAATTGGTGTGAGGCTATGTTGGAAAATGTGAAAGGCCAACTAACCAAAGAAAAGAACGGATAGCTAAATTTTTTTGGATATGGATTCATCATGGTCAGCTTTGCTCTAGAGAGGATCCCCATGCTAGCCCTGCAGCATCTTCCTATTGATGCTGGACTTCCTCGAGAGCCTAGGATAGTTCGTTGGGTTGCCTTCATGGCCCGCCACCCTGAGGAGGGTACAGAGGTTGTTTGATTTCTGCCCGAGTACTTCCGTTGGTTGAACAACCAACTTTTTGCAATTCAGGATTTTCCATACGCTGGGATGGATTATCGTGGTGACCCAGACATGATTCTCCCACCAGGAGAACAATGGGATGATTCAGGTAAAACCATTTTCAACACTTTCTAAGTTATAATTTTTATTTTTAAATCGTCCAAAACTGATAATCAAAAGTTTAAATGTAGATGTGGGTCCACAACGACCAACCACTCTCTAGCCTTTCGAGAGGAGACACCTAGCTGCAGCAGCACCAGCCCCACAGGACCAATCAGCAGAGATCTTGACCGATTTGGAGCATCATCTAGAGCACTTGACACTAGATATTCCAGAGACGAATATAGATGATATTCCACTTAGGTTGCAGAGATATGTGATTGGGGTCCTAGGACCTTTTAGGAGCTTCCTATGTAGGGTGGCCTGAGCAGTGGTTTCTTATCATGATCATCGCCAGGGATAGGATGATCGACTTTGTAGACTCATGACATTTTTGACTTTTGTATTTATCATTTTTGCTGATCATAAGGTTCTTTTCAACCTATGATCGAAGACGATGTATATTTTGAAACACTACTTCTATGCTATGATATATCATTATTACCGGCTATCTCATGTAACATGTTGTCAAATGTTATTAAATTTACTGTTTTGATTATTGCAAATGTCTATTTATCATACTAGAAGCAATTGCATCTGCTAATGTATTTAAATGTCTTGGTATATGCTGATATTCAATGTAGTCAAATTCACATTCCAAGAGACGAACTCTCAAAAATAACCTTAACAACACTGGATTTCTAATGGCATAAACCCTATTAAGCTGTAATACAACGAGTTTAGAATCCAACCTAACAATCAAACTCCGAATCCCAAATGAAATAGACAGATAATAACTCAATCACTGCACTATACTCTACAATGTTATTTGTTGTTTGACCGAGGCTTACCCCATGCATAGATACTAACTCATTAGAGGGTGAATAGATAACCCAAGCTGCAGAAGAAATGTTCCGTGTATTACGACAAGCACCATCAGCAAAGCCAATGTATGTTTGAAGAGACGTCGACATCTGCAATATTAAGAGTAAAATCAAGATAAGCAGGAATAATGATAAGAGCACTCTCTAAACTAGGCACACTTTTTAATCTAAAACACACCAGCAGTAAAGAAACTAATCTAACAAAAAATCTCCACACCAATTTTAAGCATAATATCTCTTCAGATAAAGTCCAGTTTTGGGTTTACCCAAAGAGACACCGTCAAAATCTATTAATTCATAAGCCCCTTTTGTCATCTTTCACTTAACAATGTAAGGACCATGCCACATAGGCAAATTTTCTAGCCCCTAGCTTATCATTTGCTTGATGATATAATAAAACTAGGTCTCCTTCCGAAAAATTACGAGGTGTAACATTTCTATCATACTGAGATTTCACTCGTTTCGCATGAGTCTCGTTTTCTATTGCAGCAGTACCTCGATTCTCATCTAGCTGAGCTAAGTACAAAAAACGTTTCTCCTCTTTAGAAGTAGCTGGGAGTAATTCTATGGCTAATTGCAATGACAAAATTTCGCATTCAATAGGTAACACTGCTTCCAAACCGTAGACTAGTTGAAAAGGAGTGAAACCAATTGATGTTTTTACTGAGGTCCGATATGCCCATAGTGCTGAAAATAGCATGGTATGCCAATTCGACTTACGAATACCAATGATTCGTCTGACCATAGTGACTAAAACTTTATTGATAGTTTCAACCAAACAATTAGCCTGCGGGTAATATGGAGTAGAACTATCGTGGTGCAGGCCAAGTTGATATGTTAGTCCAGTCATCATGATGTTTCGAAAGTGACTTCCATGATCAGTGATAATAGCTTGAGGAACAGTCTTGCAGCAGTCTTGCCGTCTGCTGAAAATGTAGGCATCGCCTTAGCCCACTTAGTAAATAATCTACCACTAGGATAATATATGCATGCCCCCTAGCCGAGTGAGGGTTACATGTAATAAAGTCAATGCCCCACTTTGCGAAAAGATCGACAACAATTATAGGGTGAAGAGGAGCGGGTGGAGCACGCATCTTATGATAAAAAATTTGACAATTGTGGCATTTTCGGACTGCATAGATACAATCTTTGAATAAGGATGGCCAGAAATAATCAGCGTGCAATATCTTTTGGGTTGTGGCATACCCAGACATATGACCGCCACATGCTCCAGAGTGACAGTCATTTAGAACCTTTTCAGCTTCTTCATGAGTTAAACAACGTCGGAAAATAGAATCCGCTCCACAACGATAGAGTGTATCACCAATAATATTGTATTGTTGGGATTGGAAACGTATTTTCTGTCGCTGAGATCGTGGGATTTCAGGCCGAAAAGATTGGGTTTGGAGATAAACAATAATATCTCCATACCATGGATCAAGAGTATTGATAAGAAACAAGGATTCATCTGCAATGGGCTCTTCCACCACAGTTTCAGTATCAGTACGCGGGAAATCACACATCAGTTCGGCAAAAACCAAAGATTTCTTTGCCCTGGATTTTTCAAATTCCAAGTCAAATTCCTACAGGATAACTATCCATTTGGAATACTTTCCCCCTAGCAATTGTTTGGTCAAGATATACATCATAGGGTTACAGTCAGAAATTACCGTGGTTTTGCGTAATAAGATGTAGTGACGAAATATTTGGACAGCTTGAATAACTGCCAAGGTCAATTTCTCCACATGCGAATATTTAATCTCAGTCGGATGCAGAGTTCAACTAAGATAGTAAATCACATGTTCACTATTGAATTCATCTTCCTGAACTAAAACCATTCCAATGGTGGGATGAGCAGCGGCGAGGTACAAAAAGGAATATTGGTTGTAATTGGGAGGATGTAGTAATGGTGCATGGGTCAACGCGTGTTTGAGTGCATTAAAAGATCGATCAACAATCTCATCCTAAAAGAATGGAATATTCTGTTTTAACAACCTGGTAAAACCTTTCGTTAATTCGGCGTAGTTAGGAATGAAACGACGTAAAAAGTTTGTTTTCCCTTGCAAACTTTGGAGTTGGCGAAGAGTCGAAGGAGGAGGTAGATTGACAATAGCTTCCACCTTCGAGGGGTCAACACGAATGCCTACCTTTGATATGATAAATCCCAGTAAGTGACCTGTTTCTACACAGAATACACATTTGTGTGGTTTCAGCCGAATTCGATAATGCTTACATCTCATAAAGATAGCTCATAAATGAATGAGATGCTTAGCTCTACGTAATGAGTGGGCAGGTAAATCGTCGAGATAAGGCTGCACAATGTGCTTGATGTCATGAAATGCATAAGACATAGCCCTTTGAAAAGTTGCTCCAGCGTTCTTCAATCCAAAGGGTAATTTGCAATAAGCAAATGTCCCCCATGGACAAATGAAAGTTGTTTTAGCTTGATCAGTAGGGAGTATGTTGATTTGATTGTAACCGGAAAAAACATCCATAAAGGAAAACATTTCACTGCCGGCACAATCATCAATAATTTGATCGATATAGGGTGTTGGATAATTGTCTTTAGGACAAGCTCGATTAATATCCCTATATTCGATATATACTCTTATCGTCCCTTGTTTTTTGTTGATAGGAACAATATTCGATACCCAATCGGTTAAAGGAATTAGATAAATGAAACTTGCATGAAGTAATTTCTCAATTTTGGCTTTGATATCAGTAACTTTTCACGGATGTATCTGACGTAAGCATTGTTGAATAGGTTTAGCATCCAGGTATGTTTTAATTTCATGGACAACAATTGACAGATCGATTCCTAGCATTTCTTCATTTGACCAGGGAAACACTTCACAAAATTCTCGAAATAGGGCTTTATAAGTTTGTATTTCATCGTCTGTACAACAAGCACCTATATGAATGTTTTCAATAATTCCAGACTTAACTGAAATGTCAATAGGAATCATTCGAGAAATATTTTCCAAATTTAATTCAGAATCAGAATGTTGCAATGGATTCTGCGGTTCTTTGACATAGTCAGTCGTAAAAATAGGAGAAAAATCATTTTCAAAATGATCAAGCTCAGGTAAAAACGAAGACCAGTGATGCAAATCTTCCCATGGTAAATCATCAAAAGACAATAGTTCACGAATCTGCTCATCAGAATGAACAAGATCAGAAAGTGTTGATGAAGTTGAGTTTGATATTGAAAGTGACTCTCCATGGATCACATCCATTGGATCAGTTTCGGTTGAATAGTCGTCAGAAAATGATTGTACGACTTGATATGCAATTTCAAAGGGACTTAGAGGCATCGTGCCACCAAATGAATCCATCTCGGAATCGGAAGGTACGATCCAAGGATCATTAAAAGTAAGAGTATTCGATGAAATCATATGAATAGTTGTAATAGAAGGCGATACGTTAGGAGGAGGGAAAGAAAAAGTTCCTAGTAAACCAGAATCTTTGATCAAACCTACGCCAACATCGTTGTAAGGGATAGTTGTTTTACCGATGTGCTGAATACTATCTGTAGAGGCTGGTTCAGATGAGAAATAAGTCAGTTGGTCTATCGTAACAATCTTTCTGTTATGAGGAAACTTGATAAGCCGAAAGACCGATGAAACAATAGCAGTCATAGCATAAGACCAACTACGACCCAAGAGAAGGTTGCAATCTAGAGGGGCATCAACCACTTCCACATCTAGATTTATGGTTTTGCCTTCAACCCCTATAGGTAAATCCTGCAAAATGCCAAAAGGATGGAACCCGCGCCCATCAAAAGCCTTTAGAATTGTCGGAGACTGATTGAGTGTGGGAGAACCAAGCGATTTCCAACACGGGATCGACATAATACACGTAGAAGCCCCTTCATCAATCAAAGTCCTAAAGCAAGGTCTGTTTTTGACTAACACTAGAATCTGGAAAGCCATTTGATGAGGGAGACGGGGTGTAATATTCTCTAAATCAAAGATTATTAGGTTCGAATCCTGAATATCAACAACTCCTATAGTAGGAAATAGTAATTTACGTTGTGTTGGGCACGATTGCAGCACTTCCAAAGTTGACATTGCTGAAGGGGAAATAGCTAAGTCTTCAACAATGTTATAATTATTAGCAGCTCTCACATGTGGATTGAAAGCTGATTTTTGAAGTGTACCTTTAGCAGGCGGTTTGATTACTAAGTAAGGGTTAGGTTTCTCGATCTATAGCAGACTGGAACTAGAAGGAGGTGTAGTTGATGTGTTTGAATTAGAAGATTCTGCTTCTTTACCACCAACAGGATTTTTACTACCATAATCTTGCGATCGCGTCACAATCTTGACATGAGACATCATCATAATGGGTTCTTCTGAGGCATTCGAGGAAGAACCAATCATCTTACTATCTTGAGTAGGAAAAGGATCCTTCAAGACAACAGGCGTTTGAGAACCTTTAACGATTTTTGAAACCTCTGTTTGATGTGGGCAGTCTTTGGTAAAATGATCCTCGTCACAAATGAAACAAGGATAACGAGGTTTTCGTTTTTTGTCAGTAGATTCATTTTTATTGTTTTATCTTTTGAATTTTGTTTATTTTTCTTCTTCCCCTTATTTTTACTACCGGATTTTGATTTGGCTGTAGATGATTCTATGACAGGGATGTTGGCAGAAATTTCGGCGGAAGACTCTCCTGTCGGGGAATCAGGTAAAGTTATTATAGGAGAAGAATTCTTTGAAGATTTCTTCTTACTTTTAGTGCTAACTGTGCCAATCATACCATCAGTGGCATGAGACCCTAAAGGAACTATAGTTATTTGACCGTGTTTTGGAAGATCAAGGATTTTTTCATGTAAAGTATCTGACTGCGTATAAACGAGGTCAATGTACTGGGCTAAGCAATGACTTGCTCTTCAGTAACAACTCCTCCCTTAGCTACATCTTCAGTGATTTTAGGTAACAATGATTTAATAAACCATTCCGCTAAAATTGATTTGAAATGAAAACTTTCACTAAATGCCTTCTACGTCACCATTCATGAATGTGATCAGAAATATATGTGGACGTGGAATGTTTCAGTGAAGTTAACAGTTCCGTGCCATTGTGTATCTGACAGGCAACTGGAAATGAGTTAAGAAAGCAGTGGCTAACTGATTGAAATTATAAAAAGAGGCTCGTGGTAACTCAATGTACCATTTGGCGGCAAGACCAACAAGAGTTCGTTGAAAAAGACACAATCGAATTGAATCATCAATGATGGAATTAGATGCACACCAGAGGTGATAAGTCTTAACATGATTTGACGGATCCTCTCCTGACTTACCCTTGAATTTTGGGATATCACTAGGAAACTGATTAGGCATTGGCGACCAATACGGAAGATAGTAAATCAGATCATTCATAAAGCGCGACAAATCAAGTAAATCCAAAGTTGCAATAAATGGTAACTAATGGTTAGGGTCGCGAAAACCTTGAGTAGCGAGATCAGTTCCAGGAGGCAGATATCTAGGGTAACTTGGAATCAGATTTGCATTAGGAATGTTATAACCTCCTGGGAAACCAGGATTAACTGGACCAAACCGGGGTTGTTGAGGTTGTTGATAAGTATAGCTAGGATATGGTTGATACTGATAAACTGGGTTTCGCACAGTAGGACGAATTGATACTTCCCCTGGTACAGTTGATACGTACATTGTGGTTGACTTGTAGCAATGGTAGCAATTGTACTAGCTTGTCCCGTAGGCATCTAGACCGAAGTCTGAACCATAGGTCCTGACTGAGGCATAGAGACTTGAGGAATTTGCACTGATGCAGGGGTAGTAGAAACTGGAGCTGTTGATACTCCAAAAACAGGTGTTGTAGGTTGAAAAAAGGTTGCAGTAGTTGCAGCAGTTTGAGGTAGAGTACGAGGCGAACTAGGCCCAGTTTGTTGAACTGTACCAGATGCAGGGGTTTGAATAGTAGGTTGGATAGGTTGCTGGGTTGTACCAGAAACCAAAGGTTGTCTAGGTTGATTAAATAACTGCACATTAGGTTGCAAAGTCTGTTGAGTTTGAGATAGATCCCACACCATGTTCATTCCGGAGTATGGACCCACAAAAGGTTGGGCATATGGAAGACCATAACCTGGTTGAATGTAGGGTTGATAATTAGGCAGTACATTTCTAGCTCCTTGAAAAAATGGTTGACCAGAAGGTGGTTGGAAACCTTGAGTTGGGTATTGACCTTGGGGTTGATAACCCTGAGGCACGTACTGAAACTGGGGTTGACCTTGAGGTATGTATTGAAACTGGGGTTGACCTTGGGGTATGTACTGAGTCTGAGGTTGACCTTAGGGTATGTACTGTCCTGAAGGTTGATAAACTTGAGGAAGCCTTTCAGGCGGTAACTGACTACCTTGGGGTTGCCCCCCAGGCGGTAACTGACTACCTTGGGGTTGCCCCACAAGTGGTAACTGACTACCTTGAGGTTGCCCCCCAAATGGTAACTGACTACCTTGAGGTTGAAGATTTGGAATAATACCAGACATCATAAGGATTTGTTCTGTGTTTAACGCTTGAGTTCCATTATTTCCAGATGATAACACTTGGTCAATCGGTCGAGGAGATGCTCCTGAAAAGGTACTAGAGAGTGACTGGTACCCCGAAGGAACAGAAGGACTGCCAGATAAAAATGTTTCTGGTGTTTGGGAAAACATGGATGACTGTCTTGCCATAATCAACGAAGGATAATAACCTCTTGGCGTAGGATGAAAAGGAATTCGAGGTGGTGAGAAACTAAGACCCGGGTTTTCTAAAAAATTTGTTAATGAAACGTACCAAGAATCACTCCTAAAAGGACTATAGAATATTGATTCACCCTCCCTCAGATTTAAAATCTGTTGGTTTTCGAGAAAAGTTATGTCTTCTTCTGGATTAAAAAGTTCTTCAATAGAAATGAGGCTAGAAGGAAGATTTTGAGTAATGATATTGCTTACCCTAGGTGAACTAGGATTACTAGAGGCTGGAGAAGCAAGGCCTGAAGTTGGAGTAACAGCAGGTTCAGTGTCAGGTTCATAAATTTCAAGTTCTTCAACTAATTCACTGGAAGGAGAAATACTACCAGTAACTTCGGAAAATGAAATTGGCTCTTGAATGGACTCTTTTGTTTGTATCTGGTAATCAGGATGAATAATTAAAGATGACTCTCCGGCTTCTGGTGATCCAACTCTATTGTCACTAGGTGATACAAGAGGTCGTAGCCCTTCAAGCTAGCTTGGTGAATATTTAGGAGGTTTCCCCTGAAGTCTACGAGATTGTCTAGGTAATTCAGCCACGATTAAATATTCATTACTCACACGCAAACAAAGAAATTTTCAATAAAACCTCCTAAAGTCTCTAAAGAAACAAACAATTGAATCACACGCCTAAAAAATCTAAGAGTTCAAACCACACACAAACAGTAACTTCCCGTACTAAAAACACTAGTTGGTGATGAAATCCAACTTAGTAGAAGTTTAATACAGAAAGGGCGGTTGGAATAGTTACCCCGACAACCTGCTTAATGAAAAAGACTGGCACAAGTTTCTTCACAAAACCATCTCGAGTGAAGAGAACCCCCCAGAGAGTCCAAGTGAGTCTAGTCGACGTCTGCTCTAGGTACAGTGAGACCCGTCCTTCACCGTCACCTTAGGAAATATTCTTAAGTTTATGGACACTAAGGTTACCAACAACAACAAATACAACTGGGTGAACAGTCTATGATCCGATCTACGCGCAAGGGTAGAGTAACAAAGCTCAATCCCCTTAAAGGCTCCTCGACATGATCAATCCGAGGTTTACCAACAAGTGACCCTAGGTTCCTTAACAGTGGTTAATATGAGGTTTACCATTTATAATATGCGCAAATCTTCTATCTTTCCCAATGAAACAAACTTGATTGTCTCAAAGGTTTGGACATGATCTTGTGATTGACTCCTTTAAGAGAAGCTTCCCAGAATGTATCAATTACAACTGGATTTATTTCCTACCGCAAGATATATCTACTTGTTTTTTTTAACTATCTTGGAGAGTTAATTACTCCCTACTCCAAGATACTAGCCTAAGCTATATTGGTGATAAGAGCCGTAGAAATAAAAAAGATTACTAGATCAATTTTAATTAAGTGTTGCTTTTATGGGTTGTTCCTTAAGTCAATAGGTATGGAAATGAAACTTTGATGGTGTGAAGACTCGACTCCAAACGCTAAAAGATGCACCTAAAATGATAAGCAATTCGTTTTTCTTTCAATGAAATTCTAGCTAAAAGAAAGAGTTCGAGAATGCAATTTCTTTAAGAAACAAATCTTTCTTTCAACATGGAAATGAAAAGAAAATATTTTTGTCTTTTTCAATAAGAACTCATAACAACACTAATAATGAATGCTTACGATAAATCCCTTTCCCTTTTCAAAACTTGAAACTACAAGAAAAACAATTTTCCTTTCAAAAGATATCTACAAGTTCTAGAAAAGCACTCAAAACTATAAAAACAAATTTTGATATCTAAAAACTTTAAAATCTAAATAAATGAAAGTTTCAATTCTTTTTGAGGACGTTTTACTTAGTTGTTCAGTAAACTAAGGATTCATTTGTTCAGAATAACAAACCAATCAAAAAACATCCAGATATGTTTTCTTTTGTAAAAATGAAATTCAAAACTTATGACAAAGTTTGTTCAAAGCTTTGCAACGAGAAAACCGAATCTATTTCGCACAAAGGATAGATTTCACAACCAAGTCAGACTCATCAAGAAGACAAAAAGACACCAGGGTGATCTAAGGTTTCTTAAGCTTCTGATCTTTGAGTCACTACAGAGACCAAGTGAAAACCACTCCAAGCATGCAAAACTTCTAGAAAATCATCTAAAACAAAAATACTATCGGAACTCACTCACAAGAGGTTTTTGACAGGAAAAACACAGATCTGGGTAGACCCTAAAGCTTCTAAAACAAACCTAAACCTAACTGGAAAAAGGTATTTTAGGTTTTTCAAAAAAAATTACAAGGTCCACAGGCTCCAAAAGTAACAGGTGCGGTCCTGCTCTGTTTACTAAAGGAAATTTGCGGAGATGCCTGCACTGTCTGTGAAGAGAAAGTGCGGTCCCCTGAAAACTTCGAAAAAAAACAAAAAATACTCCTAGATTTAAAAACTACCCAAGCCAGTATACATCAATCAAAAACCAGAAATGAAAACACTTTTATTAAGTCAAAACAAAGGAAAACCAAAAACCAAATCCCTTCCTAGCGGAGTCGCCAATTTGTTGGCCGGATAAATCGTTCTTGCAGACAAGACCGATCTCCCTAGTATCACAAGATAATATAGCAACAAACAGACAAAGAAATCTATCTTTCTCTAGAAATATGAAATTTACAAATAAAGACTATAGAGGTGTTACGATCCTACCTTAGATCCAACGCTTGTTCGTTGTAGTCATCCCTCGACCGTCCGAAAGAGTTATCTTCAAAGACCTACAATAAAAAAAAAGCAAACATCAAATAGCACCTGCATAGCAAATATCATAAATCATGTCTATTATGGTGATCAAGGAATCCATAAAATAAACCATTAATGAATAGCTTATTGAGAAAAACAAACTTATTTGTATTAACTTTGAAGTAGAAGAACCTTACAACCTTTTTAGCCTTGATGTTGAACAAGCTCTTCATGGGGTCCGAAACAGGAATTTCCTTTACTTTGACAAGCCTTGCACTCTTCCAAATGAGATCTTAGAGGTATGTAATCTCTTCTCATAAAAGGTCAACTAAAGAAGACTAAGTTCCAGCAACATTTCACCTCAAAAATATTCAGCTTCCAACCTCCCTAGTAACCAGCCCAATGATTCATTTAATAGTGTAGAGGAGGAGGTTACAGGTCCATCTATGAAGGGATAGAATCCTCCTTCAAAGGGATAAGCTCCTCACATCAAGGGGTTGGATCCTTAAGGTATGGAGTGCATGAACCTTAAGAAAGTGAACTTGCCACCTCAAGGTTCCTTCCAAAAGCTTCTAGAAATGACTGAAAGTGAGTTTTTTAGAATGTACTTGCACCTTTTCAACTTTTATAGGGGTCCGCACCCATAACATAAGGACAGAGCGGTCAGGTGCGCAGGGGACATGACCATTAGGTGCGGGACCGCAGGTAAGACTAAGAGAAAGTGCGAAACTAGAGCTTTAAATACTTTTAGGGCTTTCCTCTTACTTTCAAGGCTTGATATGAAGAACTGAGGCTTTAGACTTGCAAAGGAGGAAAGTATGAGTGGTAACAGACTCACACAGATCGCAGAATGTCAAGGTGACAATTTTTAGTGCAACACTTGGACAAGAGTGAGCCTTGGGATCTGTTGAAGGCTTGAAATGTCTACCTCAACATGAAGGAAGACCACTCAATCGGGACCTTAGAGCATATCCTTTTCTGTTTGGATTGGTGGCTCCGATTGGGGATTATGGGGCCAGTTTCCCTTAATATAAATGATAAAATGGGTGAAGTGTGTATGTGTGAAACTTAAGATTAATGCAACTTGAGAATAAATAAATATATAATTTAACTATTAATCTATCTATCCTGCGAACGCTTGTTCTATATATGTAATCTAAACAGAATTTACTAAACAATAAGACAATATAGATTATCAAATGATCATGAAGTTAAAACAATGAATAATAGCTATAATTTAATTAAATGGTTAATTAAATTTTGTTGATAAAACTTATCACACATATATGATTTTGTTGTTCATACATACAGTATATGATTTCAATTGTACATGAAAATAGTGAAAAATGTAAGATCGCTTTTATTCATGCATGTAGTAAACATAAATCGAATAACCACTTAACTCATAAACACAGGAAAAATAAATAGATAATAGTACCCGATCTATTATGACTATGTTCATGAGAAAAACAATATCAACCAACCTTCTATTAAGATCACTTGAGTTACAATAGTGCAAACAAAAGTTTTCTCCACAAAATTTAGACCCCTTCTCCATTCAAATGAAAGAGGCCTATAGTTTTCAAACAAAATAAAAATATAGAAAAACGGAATAAAATTCTGGAGCAGTTTTAACAAACAACAGTTGAAATAAAACCATAAGACAATTTTAGATTTGGTTATAACAACCTACCTAAGATTTTGAAGAAGACTATTCTCCAATATACCGTCACAGTTCATAAATAGCTTTCATAGGCTTCAATTCAGGTGGAGACCATCGTTGAATGCACATTTGACAAGTGAATACCACATCCCTAAGCACTGGTAGCATATGAGTGGTTGTATTAGATAGACACTTCAACATTAACCACTGACTATGAGGTTTAACTAAGAAATGCCAATGGCATTCTAAGTTAACCTTTGACAGTTTGTGGATGCTTTCAACCTTCTTATTTGATAATTCCCGCCATGTCTTGGTCGATAATTTAATATCAGGCAGAGTTCCCTCAAGGCAGTCTAGAATAAGGTTGGCCTGAAGTAAATTGTCACTGATAGAATCAGTGAGGTCATTAGAAATATCCCTGGCACTAAATATTGTTGTCTCTACATGTTTAACTCTGATTTCCCAATCTCGGAAGACTATCTCCTTTTGTGGCTTTTCAATTGTAGGGAGATTGGATAATCACCCTTCAGCACTTTCTTTCCAATTTATATAATTTGAGATTTTTTCCTCAATTTCATCAAAATATGTCCTCAGATTGGACATTTGATTCACCAATGAATTGGTTGTTTGACATAAATCATGAATAATGGCTAGTTTTTTACAGAAAGTAATATGTTGTTGAACAAGGAGAGTATTTAATTCTCCTTATTCCTTTTTGAATTTAGTCAACTCGAGATTAATATTCAATTGTTCAATCCTATGTTGTAACTCTTGGATTTGAGGATCCCAAATTTTCAAATTAGATTCATGTTGAAGCTCCAAGGCATCAAAATTATTTTTAAGTTCTGTAAGCTACGCTTTCGATTGTTGAGAAATCATTTGCTTCTCATTCTCCATACCTTGTTCCAACTACATAATTCTTTCATCCTTTTCTTTCAGAATTTGTTGTACTTTAGTGGCCTTGTCTATGGTGGCAAAAGCATATGCTCCTCCAAACTGTGAGAGCCTCCTCAGATCCTTTGCAAGGGTATATTGAGAGAATTTCCATACTACTTCAAATGAAGTATTTTCAAGGGCTAAGGCCTGGGTTTGATCAATCTTCCTTCTTTTCCTTTGTCTTTTTACAATAGCTTTATGTTGTGGGATGTAAAATATGTCTAGAGGAGGAATCTCTTCGATCCTCAAAAAAAACTCGGAGGTTAGGAATGTTGAGATGATTTCTATGTCATCAATTTCCAAAGGCTTGTTGGAAGTCCCAATAATAAGTGGGGTTTTTCCAATACTTTTAGGAGTATGTGATACTTTCTTCTGTAATGGAGTCTTTAGATCACGAAGCTCTGTTTCTTGAATAACTTGATTAAATTGTTCCCATATTGCATCAAGTTTTTTATCTGACTAAGTTTCTCCCACCTGAGAAGAAGAGAAAGTAGCTATCTCTTTTACCTAGGGTACATTAGTAGGTTGTACTAAAATAGGCAAGAATTTATCTTGTTCTATGTTTTGTTGTGGGATCTTTAATAAACCCATAGGCAAGTGAGTTATATTTTTATCTTTGTACTGGTTAAATTGAGTTATATCCTCTAGAGTCAACTGTGTTGTTGCTAGTTTCAAAACCATTGAATAGGAAAAGGTTGATTCAAATAAGTCATCAAACTTATTTGGCTCATGCATAAATTGCCTGATACTTGACTATGCAATAACCTTCTTGGCAGTTCCATTAGGATCATATTTCCTATTTAGAATAGTTGGGAATTTTAAACTTTGAATCTCTTCAATCGAAAGACCAACATGTTTATAATTATCTAGAGCCTACACACCACATTGAATAGGAAAAGTAGGCCACATTGTCTTTTTAGCATGACTTAGGTCCTTTGAAAGACCATGTCCTATGGTCTAGTAAGTTATTTCTCGGGCAAGAAGTTAATCAGGGACGTATAGGGGAAAAACATGGGGATGTGCAAGACTACCAAAGATATGGACATAAGTGAATGATTCTTCTCCAAACCAGTTCCCAATTGATAACAAATCATTGTTAGCTTCAGGTGAAACCCTAGGGGCCTTCTCTTCAAAGACACTTTGGTGGATGGGAAGCATTACCCTATGGAAAATTTTATAGAAATGAGGGTGAAATTTTGTTTCCTAGAGTATGTAATGATAAATATGGATAGGATTAGGGTCTTCTATAGTCCATCTCCATCCCATATAAGTAAAATCAGAGGTGAAACAAATGGAATCCATTATATAGGCGCTCATATAAAAAGGGGGGAGCATGTTCTATGAAAAAACCGTGTTTTCTCCTATAATTCATGATTTGAGTGGCTATATTGTCAGACAATATGTTTCTGCAGTGCATAATATATCCATTAGAGGCAGCATCAATGAGTGGTACCCATTTGTCGGAGAATTTCGTTATATCAGGGTAACCATAGATCCTACATAACATAGAGGCTATTTGGTAGCATGGAACAACAAGGGAGGCAATAGAATACATACCCTTATCTTCTCGCTTATGTTTGTTAGGATCTCTTCTCCAATTTTTGATGGGCTCTGATTGATGCTCATTCTCCTTCATGAACTTCTCTATAAAATATTATCATATTTTTGCTAAGGTTGGGGCAGATGATACATTTTTCTCAAATCATATTGATGAATGACCTAATGGATGTTTGCTTCTTATTCATGAAATTCCTTTGTGAAACGTTCATATGATCAATAACCCATTTAACCATATCTGTATAAGGAAGGATCTTGGGCCATGTTGCAATCCTATGCAAAAATGAATTGGTGACATCACTGTAGGTAGTTTTAGAGACCGAAGTAGAATCATCGGTCATAGTTGTTTTCTCTATTACCATGGGTCCTTCATCTTCAAAAATATTATAAGTGGCTTCCCAAGAGGAGCTACTAACATCTGGAGAACAGGTTGTATATGAGAATAATGCAAGCATTTCAGTAGTTTCAGGCGGAGGAGCAACCGGTTGTTGTTGAATAGTGCGTTACTTCCTTACTTTAGCTACCCTAGACATCTATAATGATTTTTTCTTGTCATGACTGACCTGTAATGAAAAACACAAGAATAAGAATAAATTCTTTATCAAGAGAGTTCTTTAGGGAAAATAACTATTTTCCATAGCGATTCATATTTTTATGAGAAAATCTCGGCGACATCAAGCAAACTTCAAAAAACATAAATTCGCTGCTTTTGGAAATTAAATGATAAACATGCATTCACATGGGCTTTGTACATATCAGAATACAAAGGATTTTATCAGGGAAATCTTAGGGATACTGATCCAAGTGGCACTAGAGAGACACACAAGACAAAGAGGACTTAGGAAAGCTCAAAAATAAAAATGTTTGAATTATGCTCAAATCAGGACCAGAGCGTAGATCTCATCGTCCTGATCGCGGCACTTCGAACAGTTCATCAATCCAAGTTTGGATGAGGAAGTTGAAGCAGTCAAAGTTGGGTTGACTTTTTGCTGACTGGGAAGGCTTAAGGAGGCCACAAT
>APFE031737252.1:403609-439099 GCA_000404065.3 Pinus taeda
ATGAAAGTAAAAGGTCTTGGAAGGGTCCTTCATCACACCCGGACCTGGATAAACTTGTGATATCTTCACCTTCCAATAGGTGTTATTGAAAGATGTAATGGTTATAAGTTATAAGTGGGAAGAGGCATTAGAGGTTCTGTATCGGGGGTGAAATATCAGGGATTTTAAAAGGTTCCCTCCAAATATAAAAGTTCTTATATGGATAGGAGGCGCATATCAGAGGATGAGGGATATCGAAATATTAGAGGATGAGAGACATTGGAGGATGAGGGATATCAGAATATCGAAATATGAGGGATATCAGAGGATCGAAGGAGGATCAGGATATCAGAAGTATTAAAGTGGAAGCTCTGATATACTACATGGCAGTCTTGTGGGGCCAGGTTTTTCTTTATTATATCCATATAACTTTGGACTTAATGTATCGGAAAATATTTAATCGAGGGAAACTTTTATCGCGACTTCACTATAAGTAATGTTACGATATTTAAATGTTCTTAGATAACTTCTTCCGATAATACATTTTAAACAAAAGCCTATCGATTTATTTGTGAATATTATATTTACGAGGCTAATCTCTTATATGAAAGCTCCAATAAGGGATATTTTCTTATTCAAAGGTGTTTTGGTGACAAAAACTAGAAATTGCCTTATTTTATTAGAACCAAGGAACTTTATCAAAATTCAAAATGGTCCCCATTATTTATTATTTCAACTATCATAAAAATTAATCGTGAGTTGTTAAGTACTACAACATGATCTAGTTGATTTTCTAGTTAGAAGAAAGGTCATTGGTAGAAAATGGGTGTTGAAGAAGAAGTTGGATGCAAAAGTTAAAGTGGAGCAATATAAAATATTATATGTTCACAAAAGATTATTCTTAGGTAAAGGCCATTGACTTTAGTGAAAATTTTCACGCTACTAATTTGTTTTCAACTATATTTATTTTATCTAATGTTATTTCTTTTGATCTTGGAGTAGCATAGAAGATGTGAAGATAAAATTCTTTTATGGGGATTTGGAAGAAGAAATCTACATGAAAAATCTATAAGGTTTACAATGAAAGGTAAGAAAGAGTTTATTTACAAGTTAAAAAAATCATGTGTGTATTAAAGCAATCCCCAAGGATGTGGTATCAAAAGTTTCTTACTTTATATATTGTAACTTTGGTTTCACTAAGAATAAAGTTGATCACTGTGTATTTCAAATTAGTAGGCGATAATTTTACTTATGTGTTCTTGTATGTCAATGATATGTTGTTGATATGAAAGAACACAGAAATCATTATGGAATTAAAAACTCATTTGTCCTCTAATTTTGACATGAAATATCTTGGTGTTGTAGATTTTATTTTGGGCATGGAAAATAAAAGAGATTGGGTAAACAGAAAACCATGTTTGTATCATAAAAAATATGTTGAGACAATATTGTGGAGGGTAACATGCAGAAATGAAAAACGGTTAAGATCCCTATTATTATAGGCACAAAGATATTTTGTAGATCAATCTCCCAAGATATGAGGAAGAGGACATGTTTTGTGTTCCACACGTGAATGTTGTTGGAAATTTTATGCATGCAATTATTTGTATTAGACCAAACATCGCACATGCAATGGGATTTTTGAGTAGGTATATGTCAAAATTGGGGAAGGGGAATTGGATAGTTGCAAAGAGGATTTTTAGGTATTTTCATGGCAATACAGATTATGGAATGTTCTACCAAGGAATACCTGAAGAAGCTAGTTATAGACATACATGGATTTGTTAACGCTAACGAGGTTATAGATCTAGATTGCAGATGATCTACAAGTGGTTATGTGTTTAACTTATTTGAAGAAGTAGTCAATGGGATGAGTAAGACTTGATAGTTTGTAGTGGAAATCTGAACTATAGAAGTTGAATACATGGAAACATTTCATGCAAGTAAGATAATTATATGGTTACAGAGGATGTGTTCAACTGTTAGGTTTGTATAAGAAATTGTAAGGATATGTTTTGATAGTTAGAGTGTAATATTTATGGAAAAGAACTCATTATGTCATTCTAAGACCAAGCATATTGATGTCTAGTATTACATTTTGAGAGACATGGTTGAAGAAAAGAAGGTGCTACTAGTAAATGTGGACACTTTTAAGAATGTTGCAGATTCATTAATGGATTTTCTGAGCATTGATAATTTCTCTTGGAGTCGAAAAACAAGAAATGCCATAGATTTTTGATCATGTACTAATGTGACCCTTGCATGCAAAGAAAACAAAAATTGGGATTATGTTACGTATGTGTCATTTTATTTACACAATTAATGTTATGTATGTGTCATTTTATTTACACAATTAGCCCCACGTGTGATTTGCATGGCCAAGCACAGTGGAGGGGTCCCACGGGTGATAACAACCTCCCCCCCCCCAAAAAAAAAAAAAAAAAATCCAAGGGATTTGTAAGGAGGAATTTTTGTATCGATTTTTTGTGGTCACAGTTTTGTCTTTTGGAAATTTTGTGGCACATGATTGTTCATCTCATGGTTTTCTAATTTTGCTTAAGGAATTAATGTTGTTATCTAATCATGCTTAATGGATTAGGGGTTTCGAATGCCATGGGATCATATATATATTATTGTAAACAATGAAGCTTATTGATGATAAAATTAGAGGTGTGGGTCTAACAATTTGTTGGTTTTCGTAATTTGGGTTTCCAAGACAAATCTTTGTGTAATATGTGATTGCAATTATTTTGATATTTTGTTTTTAAGAATCTGTGTGAATTGCATTGTAGTATAAATTTTAAAACATACAGTCATGATAGTTCTCTTCCCTTCATGCACTAATAGAATTTTGATTATTGCTTGTACACCATTCTATTCACAATATAAGTGAACTTATGATAGCATCTTTTTCTATCAATGGAAATAGTATGTGAGTATAATCATTTCTTATCGACATTCAAGTTAAACATGCTTAAATACCAAGCTTGACAAGTTGTTAACACAACATTTTGTTACAATTTTTCTAGGAGGCAGAGACTCATTTCATTGTCTCAATTGTTTTTTAATTCTAGCCTTTGACAAATTTTCCACACACGAATCATTTTGTGACAATTTCATCACAAATTGGAGACTTGTTTAATTCTCTCATCATTTTTCTTCATTCCCAAACATAGCCATAAATTCATTAAATTTTCTAATTTTCCAATCAATAATGATCATATATGAAATCAAGTGAAATACAAAAAACATTCATATCTAAAAGTTCAAGGCTATCAAATTTAAGGCTACATTAGAAGCTCACTTTTACCAAATAAGTGGAGGACTATTGACAATCCATCTTTCTTATAGTTTTTTTCCAAGAAAAAACTTGCGAGAAAATCCAAGGGATGCTTCAAAGCATAGATTAGTTCATCACACTTACGGATTTAAATTGAGCTCATGTTAACATGGAACTTTGGTTAAGTGTTGTCACAAGATTGGATACCAAATGAACTAATCTCTCTCTCTCTCTCTCTCTCTCTCTCTCTCTCTCTCTATATATATATATTATATATATATATATATACTATAGGCGAAGGCATCTTCATTATGGGCTCATTCGAACCAAGAAAGTGATGTTTTCCTTTTTCAAATCAATTTCCATGCTTTTTTCTTTTACTTACACCATTTGGGAGGCTCTAAATAGAGAGAGGGTACCCACCCCAGACCAACTAGAATCACGACAGGAGGGATCCCAATGAACAATTAATATATATAATAATAATAATATATATAAATTATAATATATATAACTTTTGAACATTTTCCAGTGACATAAATAGAACTAAACATTGTGTTTCATCGCATGCCATTCTAAACGCATAATGAATTTATCATAAAAACTAGGAAAATGCCTTCAAACAATTTGTAATTGCGAGGATTGGTGGAGATGCATATAGGTTCCAACAAATTGGTTAATCTACAAATCCAATTGTAATGAAAAATCCTAAATAATGAGGTATAGGCTTTATTTTCCATCCTAAAACAATAATTATTATTTTTCCTCGAGAGTCACAAGGGATAATAAAATCCAAGATAACAAACTAGTGTCATTATGTATGAATGTAATTCATATGTGAATACACAAATTATTTCAACAATATTATGCAAAGGTGCAACAACAAAAACCAATCTTAGAACATCATTGATACAAAAATCAATAAGGTACCATTCAAAATACAATCCATGTTTCGAGAAGTGAAATAATTAAAAAATGAGGTGCATCATTAAAAAAACCAATGGAGGGATTGAGAGTTTTATTAATACCGAAAACAAAATCCAAAAATAATAGGAAACAATCTTCAAACATTTACCCAAGTAACGTGTAGAGGCAAGAAAATAGTACAAGATCAACATCCTTTTATAAGTCATAAACAAAATAGACAAGTGGAACCAATGGAATCCCAAAGAAATGACCTTGTCATGGGGAGTAATGATTCCATATAGATAAGTCTATGGTATTTTCACGAGTGAACCAACGACTGCAACAATCCATAGGGGTTGTGAATTTGAGTCTGTATATTTTCATAGTTAGAATTGATGTTGTTAATTTAATTTTTCTTATGGAGAAATTGTGTATCATGATGGAAATGATTGATGTTTCGTGTGGATGATCCATCTATCATTAAGAACATATAATAATTTGTGAGAGAAATAGTAAAAAATAAGTTAAATTGAATGATTGATAATAAATAATAGAATTGACCGTTTGGGAAATTTATTAAAAATATTTGATTGAAGAAGAATGGAAAAATATTTACGCCGTAAGGCGTTTCCCTTTGAAATCAACTTTCCTCTTGGGTTACGTGTACATTTCTGAGCCTTTGATTTAAGTGTTAGACGATGAAAATAATGTTACCCATCCAATTGATTAGACCGGTATATGATGCGACCCCGCAGATAGACGGTTGCCCTCGTTCGACGCTATGCTACTTCCAGGTGCACTTGCCCTCGCTCGGTGATACTATATTCCAGGACCCTGGATCTGTGGAAATCGACTTCAAGAGGTAGAAGGAAAAGAATCAAGATGCCGAGGGGAACTTTGTCAGCGTTGCTCGTCAACGCCGAGGGGAACTTTGTCAGCGTTGCTCGTCAACGCCGAGGGGCTGCAAAACACTGCCGAGGGGCTGCAAAACACTGATTTCCTCTGTAATATATTATCATCTGAGCCGATCTCTTGCGTTTTAGGCGATATGATAAATATTTGGATTCGAATATTGCTAAAGAGATAGTTGAATTATGTGTGTTGGTGTATGTTCAGTTGGATTTTTGATTTAATTTTTCTCTAATGTGGTTGTGGTTGCAGGTAACATGGATCCCTATGTCATTATCCAGTACCGAACTCAGCAATAGAAGAGCAGCGTTGCGTCCACTGAGTATGCATATTCCTATGGTTTTAGCCGTGTATTGAGAACAGATATTATTGAGAACATGGCTGACTAGTCCCTGATAAATAGATCCCAAATCTCTGATAAAATTCTTCTATTCGCATAATTTTTAATTTTGTTTATAGGTATCCAGGGTTTAAATGCTTTTCAAACAATGGAGAAAATGGTTACATCGTTTTAAGAAAGAGTTTGTGGTGAGGTCTTAGTTATGACTGAGTGCCCCTGGATTATCAGTGGGAAGAAGAAATTACACAAATCTTTTCTATATGCAGGGAAAGTAGGGAGATTTCACAAAATTTTCCCCCAAAAATATATAGAGTTAAAAATTAATAGATCGGATCTCTGAAATTACAGGTAAAGGTAGCAATCCCGAGTGGAATGAGCAATTTGTTTTCACTGTAGCCGATGGGGTTACTGAACTCACCTTAAGAATAATGGACAACGATAGTGGAAACGCGGATGACTTCGTTGGGGAAGCAAGGTGCAGATGAGTCTCCAGCATTATGATCTCAGTCATTTTTTCAGATCCTACAGTCTTTCATCGTTTTTCAATATTTCTGTTTTCTAATCATATATCTTTATATTTCTGATTATGGTGGACAACATTCCCCTGGAGGGAGTATTCATGGAAGGAAGCCTACCCCTGACTTCCTACAAGGTTGTCCTTCCAGACCAGACCTACTGTGGGGAGATAAAAGTTGGCCTCACATTCACTATTAAGGTAGATTCTATATATGCAGAGGCTCTTTATACCAGAAATGTTTCTTTGAATGGTAATAGGATGGATTCAAATATCGCTAAAGAGACAGCTGAATTATGTGTGCTGGTGTATGTTCAGTTGGATCTTTGATTTAATTTTTCTCTGATGTGGCTGTGGTTGCAGGTAACATGGATCCCTATGTCATTATCTAGTGCCGAACTCAACAACAGAAGAGCAACGTTGCGTTTGGTGAGTATGCATATTCCTATGGTTTTAGCCGTGTATTGAGAACAGATATTACTGAGAACATGGCTGACTAGTCCCTGATAAATAGATCCCCAATCTCTGACAAAATTCTTCCGTTCGCATAATTTTTAAGTTTGTTTATAGGTATCCAGGGTTTGAATGCTTTTCAAACAATGGAGAAAATGGTTACATTGTTTTAAGAAAGAGTTCGTGGTGAGGTCTTAGTTATGACTGAGTGCCCCTGGATTATCAGTGGGAAGAAGAAATTACACAAATATTTTCTATATGCAGGGGAAGTAGGGAGATTTCACAAATTTTTCCCCCAAAAATATATAGAGTTAAAAATTAATAGATCGGATCTCTGAAATTGCAGGTAAAGGTAGCAATCCCGAGTGGAATGAGCAATTTGTTCTCACTGTAGCCGACGGGGTTACTGAACTCACCTTAAAAATAATGGACAGCGATAGTGGAAACGTGGATGACTTCATTGGGGAAGCAAGGTGCAGATGAGTCTCCAGCATTATGATCTCAGTCATTTTTTCAGATCCTGCAGTCTTTCATCATTTTTCAATATTTCTGTTTTCTGATCATATATCTTTATATTTATGATTGTGGTGCACAACATTCCCCTGGAGGGAGTATTCATGGAAAGAAGCCTACCCCCGACTTCCTACAATGTTGTCCTTCTAGACCAGAACTACTGTGGGGAGATAAAAGTTGGCCTCACATTCACTATTAAGGTAGATTCTATATATGCAGAAGCTCTTTATATCAGAAACATTTTTTTGAATGGTAATAGGATGGATTCATATTAGCTTTGGATATTGACCAATCACTGTAAATTTCATTTTCAAATTTTGTTTTACAGATGTAAGAAGATAATTTCAATAAAAAGTTTAAACTTATTCCTTCTATATCTTTTAAAGTTAAATATATTTTTAGAATTTAATGGATTTAAGGATATAAAGTATCTATGGATATAAAGGATGTATTGTAGATTTTGAGAATATTCAAGATATATGAATATTATAGAATTTGAGAATCTTAGGGAGCAATACAATGTTTAAACTTCAGAGTTAAATACTTTTCTAGAATTTCATGGATCCATGAATATGGTAGGTTTTGAGTATATTCAAGATCCATGAATATTGTAGAATATGAGAATCTTAGAGAGATTACAAATAAGATTAAGGTGAAACAGGTCAAACAAATTGACCAGGCAGATTCTATCATATTCTCAAATTCTAAAATATCCCCAGAATTTATTATCAAATTAATTTCGATTCCATAACCCTAACATGTAATTGTGTTTTTTCATATAAATTCCCATCAAATTACTTCAATTCTATGAACTTAAATATCTTTTTAGAATTTAATGGATTTAAGGATATAAAGGATCTATGGATATTAAGGATGTATTGTAGATTTTGAGAATATTCAAGATATATGAATATTATAGAATTTGAGAATCTTAGGGAGCAATACAAAGTTTAAACTTTAAAGTTAAATAATTTTCTAGAATTTCATGGATCCATGAATATGGTAGGTTTTGAAATCAACTTTCCTCTTGGGTTACGTGTACATTTCTGAGCCTTTGATTTAAGTGTTAGACGATGAAAATAATCTTACCCATCCAATTGATTTTGGATTTTGAAATAGTTTGTTGTGTTGATAAAAATTGAGGCTTGGACATATTTGTTGTAGATGCTTTCTTCATGGGCTACATCAAGTGTTGAAGAGGTTGCTTCAACTGGACCAGGCATTCGCTTTTTTCAACTTTATGTAAGTTTATCATTTCCACCCATATGATTGTCTTCCCATGTTTTTTGAGATGTAATTGAGTTCATATCCATCCAATTGTATTATAGGGTCCTAAACCAATGGTAAGATCAGTTATATTGCGTTGGGTTTACTAAATGTGGATGTATGAGTGGTGTTAAAATTTAGACGTCATTGCTGGCAGGTTTACAAGAATAGGAATGTTGTTGCACAACTTGTTAGAAGAGCGGAGAGGGTTGGTTTTAAGGCAATTGCACTGACTGTGGACACACCTCGACTTGGGAAGAGGGAGTCTAACATTAGAAATAGGTAGTGAAAATTAATTCTATTTTAGATTTGCAGACAAAATCAAAGAATCCCAAATAATTTGACACCTCACAGAAAGTTGATTCCTATTCCTAAACTTCTCGTTTTCACTTTCAAAGTTATATTTCTTGAAGTTGGAACCAAACTCCATATTCTAGCTCTCCTTGCTTATGTAGAGAGGGGGATCTTGTATAATCGCTCTTTAGTTCTTTGATGTAACAACCTTCATTCACATCTATGATGCTTCTGCCAAAAAAAACCTGCAACTTTCACTTTCCTTCATTTTCTTATTCCTGGTGTTTGTATCCTTCTGAAAATATAGAAAAGATTTTCAAGGTCTATAGTTTCATACATGGTCATTCTAAAAGGCATGGAGAAATCAGCCTCACTGGTGATGGCTTCAATTCCAGGGACTTGAGCGATTACCAAGCCAATGGGATACTTCTGAATAAGCCTGCAAACTATTTGGAATAATAGCAAATGAAAATTCACTATAATATGAAATGCCACCAAGGTTGGTTGATAACAATCTAGCTCTAAATAAGAATCAGAACATTGTGGATTTCTTTTAGGATTAGAAGCGACGATAGGGTTAGAAAAAGCATTTAGCACCTATAATGTATCAAAATTAAAATAAGTCAGAAGTCTCCATTTTATCTGGGATTCCTCTTTGTTCATCCCTTGTTTGACAGTGAGGTATCTAATGTTCTGAAAAGTCTCATTGTGATATCCACTCATGCATGCTAGACAGTAAGGCACACCTCTGTGTTGAGATTCAATTCTGGATCCATAATTGTTTTTGACTTCTATTGGTTTTTCTTTGTAAAAAATGTAGATTCGCATTGCCTCCATATCTTACCTTAAAGAATTTCGAAGGTTTGGATCTTGGGAAAATGGAGAAGGTATGTGTTCCATTTCATGAGTTCTTTAAATATAAGGATGTTGTTTTTAGTTCTTCCTATATTCAAGGTCCAGACTTCTTCCTTAAGTTGGTTTTTTCTTGTAGACAGCGGATTCTCGACTGGCATCATATGTTGCAGGTCAAATTGACAGATCATTGAGTTGGAAGGTTTGTAATAGTCTTGGTAGAGGGATATTTCAAATAATTCTTCAGTATTGTGTTTGAATAGAATGAAAATGGATAGAGAAGCACCTGGAGAAATCTTGGGGTTGAGTTCCTGCCTTTGCTTGTAACCTTCTGAATCTCAGAAAAATTATTTATGATGAGTCATATTATGATTTACATCTTCAAGAAATACTTCGTATCCTTTTTCAAGAAATACTCTGTATCCTTTTTCCAATTATTTTGGCTGTGGCATCGCATGGGCCGTGTTGTGGTTACTCTCTGATTCCCCGTCATTGCGTTTCGGTGGTTGTTCTCTCTGATCTCGATGTGATTAATTGGTTGAAAAGGCAAAGACCAGCTGTGGGCAACTTCTTGGCTATTCACAAGTTCATCTGATCTTAGTACTTTTATATCAATACAAATATGAGGTCTCCGTTTTCTTTTAAAAATAAGAAATTGTTATGCTACAACCAATGACTATATGGTATCGTTTGTTGCTTGCAGTCCTGCCTACTGTGCTAGACGTCACAGTGAAAAATCCAGATGATTCTCAAGTTATTTTAAAGATACGCTATCTCATAAAAAATATTATCCAGTGCTTATGACGGTAGGTGGTAACATAAGTCTTGTCATAGATGTTCAATCCAGCTTTAAGAATTATGATGAATATAATCCAATCTTGCAGCATCCAGACCTATGGATAGTTATGTTTGGTTCGACAGTAGATTTTAATATATGTTTTTTTTATGGAAATAGGGAATTTCCACAGATCGTATTCTTAATTTATGTCGATTATTAGCTGTGAATGTGGAGACATGCCATCTGACCAACTATTCTTTATCCCATGAGGTAAGAAAATCAGTAGTTCAGAAGCTCATTAAATAATGGGGTTGTTTGACAGGCTGGTGGATTGCAATTGACTGGTTCTGTTCAAGATATCATGTGGTATGACCCTACTTGCATTAACAACACAGGTGTTCGTGTCAAGATAGAAATAGCCATGTACAGTGAAACTGGTTCTATTATTAGTTTGTAAAGCTTAAGTGTGACCATGGCAACATTGGCCATCTTAGTTTTCTTGAAGTATCCATGACTTGGTAAAAACTTGAATTATACCAGGTTCGTGGCAACAGGTTGAGGGATTCATCAGATGTTGCAACCTTGAAGCCCTGTGCCCTTACTATTGTAGAAGGTAACCAATAACTCTGCTCCCCCATCTGAACAAGTCAGGGGAAATAGCTAGAAATTTTGTCTTGCCTTTCTTTAAAATATAAATGTTTTTATCTTGAGTATGCATATTCCTATGGTTTTAGCCGTGTATTGAGAACAGATATTATTGACAACATGGCTGACTAGTCCCTGATAAATAGATCCCCAATCTCTGATAAAATTCTTCCGTTCGCATAATTTTTAAGTTTGTTTATAGGTATCCAGGGTTTAAATGCTTTTCAAACAATGGAGAAAATGGTTACATCGTTTTAAGAAAGAGTTCGTGGTGAGGTCTTAGTTATGACTGAGTGCCCCTGGATTATTTGTGGGAAGAAGAAATTACACAAATCTTTTCTATATGCAGGGGAAGTAGGGAGATTTCACAAATTTTTCCCCCAAAAATATATAGAGTTAAAAATGAATAGATCGGATCTCTGAAATTGCAGGTAAAGGTAGCAATCCTGAGTGGAATGAGCAATTTGTTTTCACTGTAGCCGACAGGGTTACTGAACTCACCTTACAAATAATGCACAGTGATAGTGGAAACGCAGATGACTTCGTTGGGGAAGTAAGGTGCAGATGAGTCTCTAGCATTATGATCTCAGTTATTTTTTCAGATCCTGCAGTCTTTCATTGTTTTTCAATATTTCTGTTTTCTGATCATATATCTTTATATTTCTGATTGTGGTGCACAGCATTCCCCTGGAGGGAGTATTCAGGGAAGGAAGCCTACCCCCGACTTCCTACAATGTTGTCCTTCCAGACAGAACTACTGTGGGGAGATAAAAGTTGGCCTCACATTCACTATTAAGGTAGATTCTATATATGTAGAGGCTCTTTATATCAGAAATGTTTTTTTGAATGGTAATAGGATGGATTCATATTAGCTCTGGATATTGACCAATCACTGTAAATTTCATTTTCAAATTTTGTTTTACAGATGTAAGAAGATAATTTCAATAAAAAGTTTAAACTTATTCCTTCTAGATCTTTTAAAGTTAAATATCTTTTTAGAATTTAATGGATTTAAGGATATATCTTTTTAGAATTTAATGGATTTAAGGATATAAAGGATCTATGGATATAAAGGATGTATTGTAGATTTTGAGAATATTCAAGATATATGAATATAGAATTTGAAAATCTTAGGGAGCAATACAAAGTTTAAACTTTAAAGTTAAATACTTTTCTAGAATTTCATGGATCCATGAATATGGTAGGTTTTGAGTATATTCAAGATCCATGAATATTGTAGAATATGAGAATCTTAGAGAGATTACAAATAAGATTAAGGTGAAACAGGTCAAACAAATTGACTAGGCAGATTCTATCATATTCTCAAATTCTAAAATATTCCCAGAATTTATTATCAAATTAATTTCGATTCCATAACCCTAACATGTAATTGTGCTTTTTCATATAAATTCCCATCAAATTACTTCAATTCTATGAACTTAAATATGTTTTTTCATATTATGGTGATTGGAAATTGCAGGAAGAAGAAGATTGCTGTGAGGAAGCAGCAACGGAGGAGGTCGGAGGGTGGAAAGAAATCTCCTACTAACCATTCCTTTCAATTGTTATGTTCAGTAGGTCACATAACATAGAAAACCTTCAAAGAAATCGAATGTACTGTCGCATCAAACGCAAGAAATTCTGAAATAATGTTTATTGGGAGTATATCATTCTGAAATAATGTTTATTGGGAATATATCTGCATCTTTCCTCGACTATGACTCTCTTTTAATGTCACATCTAACACATAAATTCTGAAATAGTGTATCCATATCGTTCCTGGACTATGACTCTTTTTGTGTGGTTTGATGTTTATCTTTTCTACCAATCATTGAAATTCTTCATGGAAACGTTGTGATTTCTCTAGAGACTATACAAAATGGATTTCCGCACTTTATGCCTTACGGCGTTTTCTTTGCAACATCTGGTGCAAATGCTATTTAGTTAAGGATTAAATGCTTTAAAATAGAGAAAGGAATTGTGGAGGTCAGACTTAGTAAAAATGGGAGAAAAAGAAATTAGGTTATCAAGGTTATAAATATAGCTATTATTTATTTATTATTAATTAGTTTGATCTTGTTTATTGAAAATTTAGTTAATTATTAAGTTATAACGTCTTAATATTAGAAATATTATTGTTAATATTATTTATAAGGTTAGTTTTAATAAAATTATAAATAGTAATATTATTAATTTAATATTTAATATATTTTTAATAATATTAAATAGTGATTTTTTATTAGTAATATTATTATTATTAATAAGGGTGGCAGGAGGGAGAGGGATTCTTCTAAATCCCGAGGGAATACAAGAAGTAATGTATGCTTGGGGGCTTGGTCTCAAATCGAATGACATTGTTGAAATGCATGGGATTTATTTTGTTCTCCAACTAGTCAAGGATGGGACGTTTCATCGATCACAATCATGGGAGACTCCCTTATCACTATTCATCATCTGCTCAAAGGATATGTCCTGAATAATCAACTATCTCTTGTCCTTTGCAAAATCAAATCCATTCTAGATTCCTTCTCTCAAAATCTTATTTTTATATCCTTCAGAATCAAAACAAGGAAGCAGAATCTCAAGCTAATCGGGCTTTCTAGCTTGAAGCAACACATTATGAAATTAATGGATTGTTGGGGTTGAAATTTATTCCATTACAACTTTCCATGTGCATATAAGGTATCCCCCTCTTATTTGGCTTGAAGATATAAGGATCTATGAAAATAAGGGTATGGTTCAAAGGAAGCGCCTCCCAATACTGCACTCATTTCATTCTCCTATCACAAATAAATATGGAGTACATTGTTCGCGTAGAGATGTGTTCATGCTATTAGAGTCAGTATTTGCATACTACCACCAGTGATCAAATATGCTCTTATAAAGTGGTCTTAGGGTGTCAAAGTAAATTTTTTTCATTTCAGTGACTCTTCAAGTAAAAATTTGGTCATTCGGTATTAGGTCTAGAATTTGTTTTCACTCCTTCCAAAGTCTTCCAAGTATTGGTTCATGTCACCATTCGGCTTAGTGTACCATCATTCAAAGAGTTGTCATCATTATTTCAGGTTCCAATGGGTCATTTTACACCTTGTTTGTGCTTTAGTTGTGCTTCGGTAAGGCTCATTTCCCTCCCCTAGGGTTTTGAAGGTAATTTTTCTTGGATGGTCAAATCATCAACAAAACTTGTATCCTTATGCTCATACACCTTCCCCTATTCTTAATATACCCTCTTAAACACTTCCCATCATTGATATCCCTCAATTTCATCATTTTCCCACAAACCCTAGCCTATTGCTACAATTTGACACTTTTCTAGGTTAGGCTTGTGTTTTTCCCTTTTGGACCCCTTACCCTCACTCAATCATTGAAATTCCACTTTCCCCTGCTTCCTAACATCCATCCCTACTTCCAAAAATTTTCTCAAGAATTTAGAAGCCTCTCATCCCCTTCATTTCCCTTCGTTTCTACAAATCCCCTGTTCCACATATCGGGATAGTTTTTATTCAAATGATGTTTCTAAGCAAGAAAAGATGAATTTGACAAAAGTGAGAGAAGTTTTTGTCCACCATAGACCCCATAACAAAAACCTTCTTCATTTTTTACACAGGTGTCATGGTTTTGGAGAAATGTCAAAACTACAGGTGTCACATGAGAGTTGCTGCACTTCTGGAGTGACCTTCGGAAAATCAAGTTGTATCCTGGCTGGAGTGTCCAAATGACTCTATTGATGAGTCAAATGATAACTAAACATAGAGAGATTTCCAATGAGCTATCGTGAGATCTATTTGGAGTTGAGTAAGACCTCCAAAAGTTGACTATAACAACACTCTACACTTTGGCAACCTCATTCTGCAAATTTTGACCTGTCTTGGGAGATTGCACTTTTGACAAGGAAAATGAGCTCCAAGTTGAAAAATTCAAACTTTTCGAGAAAGTAGACAGGACAAGCCTTCCAACGAGCTATCCCATGCCTAATTTGGATACCGAGAAGGTAGCCAAAAGTTGTCTTGAAGTGGCATTGCGCGTTTAGGCCGAAGCGTTGCGCATAGAGATTGAGCACTGCGCGTAGGCTAGTTTTGGCAGTGTAAAAAACAACTGCACTGCATGTTCAGAAGGGCGCTACACGCCTATAGCAAGCACTGCGGATTGGGCCAACAAGGGCCAAAAAGCCTCCTGCTACCTGAAAACATCAAAAATCACCCTCTCTTCTCTCAAGCAAGTAAGTGTCCTCACTATACCTCATCATTGATTTGCAATTGAAGTGTTTGAAGGTAATCTACATTGGAAAAAGAGAAACCCTAGATTATTCCTCAATTCCACACTAGAAACCCTAACCCCCATTATTTCTCCCACCACCTATCACTAAAACCCTGAACCCCTCCCCTATATCACTCCATAACATTTTATATCCATTTGTCCTTCATCCCACAAGTTATACTTCAAAAAAGGACCCAAGCCCCTCTCCCTCATTTTCATGATTCATACCCTCCCATTCATTTTCTAGCCCAACGAACACCTCACATGGTCATTTCCCATTCCCTTATTCCTAATCACTCTTGCTCACTTCCTTCATCCCTTTTCTAGGAGTGCGCAACCTCAAAATTTGCAAACATGGACAGAGACTATGAGGAGGAGGAAAACACCGGCAGTGACAGTTCAGTAGATAGACCTAGGCATCAGAGAAAACTACACAAGGGAGGCAGAATTATCAGGGAAGAGCCATCAAACCTCAACTAATTGTAGGCCTCTCAGTTGGATGTCACTTGTTTCAGGCATCCAGGGTGCTATGAGTTCTGTGAGCAGGTAGAGAGAGTTCAACACCATCCTGAGCTCACCAGGCTTTTTGTGGCCAATCTTCGTGACAACAAGGTGACTCTTGTTGGGGTGACATTTACAGTTTCACCCTCCATTATTGCGGATGTAACTAGGATTCCAAATGTAGGGGAGAATTGGTACAAGGCACAGGACCTGGATGAACACTATTATGAGCCTTATATCAAACCCCAGTACAGAAATGAGGCAAAAAGGCTTTTTCCTTTCAGGTTCCTTGAAGACAAATATGCCCCCATGATAAAATCATCATGAAATATTTCACTTGTGAGGGCATATTTTCCAGACTGTACACCTATCAGAGTAGGTTTCTCATGCATTTTACCAGGGTAAACCTCCCTTATTTCTTGTCTAGGAATATTAAGAAGATGGCCCACTTTGTACAGAAAAAGCCATACCCTCAGCAAATGAGTAGTCTTTATCATTATTCCTTGATCAAGATGATTGTGCTTCATCATCTTAGCCTCCTCAACATCTCTTGGGAGACATTCATTGCTCATGACATCTTCAGGGGTCCTCAAATTCCTCCACCAGTGTCTCAAGAATCAGGAGGACCTTCTAGCAGTGCTAAGGTGAAGACATATGAGAAGGCCAAAGAGACTAGAGCTACTGAGGTGCTCGGGACCTACATGACATATCAGAGGGGAACAAGGAGATTGTTTGTGGCTGATAGGCAAGTGTTTGCTCCACAGAATGTGGAAGGGACCTTTCCTTCTTTATCAACTCATAGGCAAATGCTTGCTCCACAGGATGTGGAAGGGGCTTTGCCTTCTTCATCAACACAACAAGTACAAGTGTGACAGCTACACAAAGGGAAGGAAAAGGTGTAGGTGGAAGATGTTGATGAGGAGGAGGAAAGAGACTTTGATTTGACAGAGCATGATGATGCAGAGCACCATTATACTCATCGTGACATGGAAACAATTGACTTAGAGGCTCAGGATGACGCAACAATAAAGGACATCATCATATAGGATAAGGAGGCTCAAGTCCAAGCATTGATGGACAATTTGGAGAGAGCCAAATATGTCATCACATATTTGGAACAAGAGAATAAGCAGTTGAGTGACAAGCAGGTCCTCACGGAGCTGGAACTTCTCAAGATAAAATGACAAGGTGACAAGGAGGCACTGGTCACTTTGACTCCTATTGAGAGGGAAATTGAGGATGATAGAGAGATTTGGCTTGAGAGAGTCAATTTGCACCTAGAGAAGCTGTTTTAGAAGGCCAATAGGGATAACCAGATGATCAAGCACATGGCCTACCAATATAGGACCTGAAACAAAATTTGCAACATGAGGGTCAAAAAGATGAAAGCTAGGCTAAGGCGGGCTATAAAGGGAAACAAAGAGGAGGATAGGCTTAGGTTGCTTGCTGAAGCTTCATTGGCTCATCAATATGCTTGATGATGTTGTTGCTCACCAATTATTGTTAGGTTTGGAGGAGATTTTGTTTTTTGCAAATTTTGGAAATTGCACACACAGAAAATCTGGCTCAACGCGTAGCACCACTAGCGCTGCGCTTTTCCTAGGGGAATCCAATGGACAAATGGCTTGAATTTTTGGATTTAGTGTGATGAGTAAATGCACCCTATGGATTTTCTAAGTTCTTGGGGCAGAACTAGTCAACCAAAAAGTCAAAAAACACCCTAAAAATGACCTTTTTGCCACTTTTTGGACACATAGAAGCAGTCTTGGGAGAATCAACTTTTGATGGGTCAATTGAGCTTCAAATGAAGAAATTCTAGGTGTTTTGAAAAGTAGACTTGAAGATATTTCCAATGAGATATCATGTGATCAATTTGGAGGCCGAGAAGGCCTCCAAAAGGGACCAGAAAGTGTCGCTGCGCGTTGGACTAGTGGTGTTATGCGTAAGACAGATTTTGCACAGGATGGCCATTTTACTGTGTTTTGATTGTGTTCATGGATTTTTTTCATGGAGGATGTTTTACTACTGTAAATGATGACTTGTCTTGTAAAAATGATGGATAATTAGTAGTTGAGGGTAGATTCATTAGATTAAAAATCATTTTGAGCACAAATGAATCAATTTCCTCACTTTTAGAGGTAAGTTGTTAGGATGCCTAGATTCTAGTTTCTTGTTCAGTGTTGGCTAGATTAGCTTCTCATCTTAGGGATTCGACCCTTGAGGATGGGAGGAGGTTGAATCAATGCTTATATCTTCTTCTTCTTTCTCATTGTAAAGGGTTGGACTCAGCTAGATGCTTATGCCTTGATTGTACATCATTTTGTAGCAGTTTAGCAGGAGATTAATAAAAATTGCAGTTATTTCTTTGGGATCCATGTGGTATGGAGTTTATTTCAGTTTCTTCTCTTGTGATCATATGTTAATAAGTTTTGTGTACTTCATTAATCATTTCATTGCTTCTAAGTGAATGTTGTCAAGTTGATAGGTAGAATTCATTACATCACTGCTCTGTTTTGGGGAAATATCACCATTATATGTTTTCTACAGTTTGGGAAGGATCCATGGTAATCACATGCTCTTCCTAGCCTCTCACCAATATTAAAACATCTCACCCATCCTTGTGCTAAACCTTATGCCTACCTTGTCCCATTGAATACCCTGCAATTTTGACCTAATTCCCTAGTCGTAACTGTCTGGCTCCTCCTCATACAGCAAAACCCCTTCAAAATCAAATCAAACATTGTGCTACTATACCCAGCCTAATATCCTTTTCCTGATCCAATCATCTTAGCTAAGATCCTTACAGAGAGAGCCCTCTCCTGGCCTAGTAGAGTTAGCTACTTGGCTAAGCGTGGTTTGTGGTTACCTTGGCATTGCCTTCCTTTAGCCTGAGGTTCAATCCAGGTGATAACATAGTGGCGACCATACTGGGGAATGAGTGAAAGGTTTCGTATTCCTTGGGAAAGATCATTAAAGTTCAGATCTGATTTCTGATGGTGAACAGTGGTCAAATGCATGCGAAGGCTAAAATCATTCACCTGGCAACTCCAGTGTTGAAAAATCCCAAGGTTTAGAATTTTTATGGCAACTCCACTCTTCAAGACCCAGTAGCCTGAAGAATTTCTTGGTGAATACATTGTTATCAAAATGGATTGGCAAAGGAATTTGCCTATGTTTAAAGATGATGATAGGAATGATGTTGCTTTACATCTGGTTAGATTTCACATGCATACTTGCAAGTTGAAGGTTGATTTCCTTAAAGACTGCTTGATGAAGATATTCATGGCCACTCTGGAAGGTGAAGCTTGATCTTGGTATGAAAGTTTGTTGCCTACTAGTATTTACTATTTAAAGGATTTTCATACCATGTTCTTTGAAAGGTATAAAGAATCTTGTCCATCCTTAATGTTAGTTCAGAACTGTTGTAAACATGTTAATAGTTTTATTGAAAATCTTGAGAAAGTTTATGAATATGATGACTTCATGGACGAAGAGATCATGGAAGCCATGTATGAAAATCCATTTCAGTAGCATAAAGAGAGCTTAGAGGATACTTATCAAGATGCTCAGGAAAATTTGCAGCAGGTTCAAGATCTTAGTACAATTGAAAATGATGGAAGACAAGGTCTTATTTTAGATCTACTCATAGCAGAAGACAATATGCAGGAAAATCAAGTTCCAATTTCAGGTTGTGATAAAGTCAAGTTGGCTATTTCAGATCTAGATTCAGATTGTGATGATGAAGAGTACCTTGTTCTGAATCCCATGAAGGAGAGCTCTATTGTTGAGATCATATGGAATGAATAAAACATAGTTATTGACCCAAGTGTTCTCATTTCATTAGAATAAAGCCTTCACAAGGAGGTAATCCAATCATTTTATGAAAAACAAGATGAGATCTTTGTTCAAGTAAGTGAAAAATCTTCTTTGTATAACTCAGTGGTAAATGATAGAAGTGTTAGTTTTGAGTTTCAAGAACTATCAGAACCTTTCCCTCGTATGACTGATGAGTGCGATAAGAAACATGACAATCTGGTTGCCATGTCATATGAAGATGATCAACAATGTATTCAAATTGTAGAAGACCAGGGAATTGAGGACTGTCATTCAGATTTTTCTTCTCATATTTCATGTTTTGAAATGTTATTTCAAGAAGACAATAATCGTTTTAGCAAAATAAAACAAAAATTATTATCTCCTAAGTCTAAAGATGAGATAGATCAACTCCTGAAAGGTCATGTTACAGCCCAAGCTAATGCAGGTTTGCAGTGTTCACATCATCAAGAAGGTGTTAGTGAATCTTCTTCCACTTTTGAAAAAGAGGACATCCTTGAAATTAGATTTATAGATCAGTAAACAGATATTGTTTTCTTTCATGAAGATGATAGGGCTGTCATGTTTAATAATCTTGAAGAATGTTTTCTGTTTAAGAATGACTTAGACTATGAAATTGAGGAGTATGAGCCTGAGAGAGACAATATGACAGAAATCGAGTTAGAATTTCTTGTGCTCAAGGAATTTATAGCCAACACTCAGATAGCAGAAGCTTATACTTCTCTATGCCTTCCTATCAATCAGCAACCAACTATTCATTCAGATCAGAATGAAGGGAGTACTTGTATTTTTGTTGCTGGATCTCAAGACAAGCTAGTGCTTCAGTATTTTCAAGATCCCTTCAGAATTCTTTTGCAAGCATTAGAGAAGATGAATGTTGCTAGTTCATTAGCATAAGCCTTGGTTTTAGTTGTTATTATGAGTTTCCTACATCTACATCATTCTGCCTGCTTGAGGAAAGTGAGACCATAATTTCAGTGAGTAGCCATCTGCTGGATTGGTTACATTGGAAGGTTCACTTCACATGATTGTACATATTTCTTCAGTAGGAAGGTGGTTTTCATCATTATTTGAAGCCCTCAAATCTCGATGGTCTACTGCCATTAATAAGTTTTGTAAGTACTTGTTTCAACTAAGTAAGTCTTGAGTCATTTTTTCAGTTAATTTCAAGTCAGTTTCAAGTTAGTTTATGTCTTTGAGTCATCAATATTCAGTCATGTATTTTAGATTGAGCTTTTTTTTACTCCATGCCTAATGGATAAGGCTACTTGGTCTACGTGTGTTCTTCGCACCTCCAAGGAGCTACCATCCCCAAAGGAGCCAATGTTAGAGTCAATATTTGCATACTGCCACCAGTGATCAAATATGCTCTTATAAAGTGGTCTTAGGGTGTCAAAGTAAATTTTTTTCATTTCAGTGAGTCTTCAAGTAAAAATTTGGTCACTGGGTATTAGGTCTAGGATTTGTTTTCACTCCTTCCAAAGTATTCCAAGTATTGGTTCATGTCACCATTCAGCTGAGTGTACCATCATTCAAAGAGTTGTCATCATTATTTCAAGTTCCAATGGGTCATTTTACACCTTGTTTGTGCTTCAGTTGTGCTTAGGTAAGGCTCATTTCCCTCTCATAGGGTTTTGAAGGTAATTTTTCTTGGATGGTCAAATCATCAACAAAACTTGTATCCTGATGCTCATACACCTTCCCCTATTCTTAATATACCCTCGTAAACACTTCCCATCATTGATATCCCTCAAATTCATCATTTTCCCACAAACCCTAGCATATTGCTACAATTTGACACTTTTCTAGATTAGGCCTGTGTTTTTCCCTTTTGGACCCCTTACCCTCACTCAATCCTTGAAATTCAACTTTCCCCTGCTTCCTAACATCCCTCCCTACTTCCAAAAATTTTCTCAAGAATTTAGAAGCCCCTCATCCCTTCATTTCCCTTGATTTCTACAAATCCCTTGTTCCACATATCGGGATAGGTTTTATTCAAATGATGTTTCTAAGAAAGAAAAGATGAATTGGACAAACATGAGAGAGGTTTTTGTCCACCATAGACCCAATAAGAAAAACCTCCTTCATGTTTTACATAGGTGTCATGGTTTTGGAGAAATGACAAAACTACAGGTGTCACAGGAGAGTTGATGCCCTTCTAGAGTGACCTTCGGAAAATCAAGTTGTATCCTAGCTGGAATGTCTAAATGACTTGCTTGATGAGTCAAATAATAACTAGACATAGAAATATTTCCAATGAGCTATTATGAGATCGATTTGGAGTTGAGGAAGACCTCTAAAAGTTGACTGCAACAGTACTCTACATTTTGGAAGCCTCATTGTACACATTTTGATCAGTCTTGGGATATTGAGCTTTTGACAGGGCACATGAGCTCCAAGTTGAAAAATTCAAAATTTTCTAGAAATTAGACAGGACAAGATTTCCAACTAGCTATCCCACGCTTAATTTGGATACCAGGAAGGCAGTCAAAAGTCGTCTTGAAGTGGCACTGCGCGTTCAGGCCAGAGCGCTGCGTGTAGGCTAGTTTTGGCAGTGTAAAAAACAACTACGCTGCGCTCCTGTAGCAGGCGCTGCGTGTTGGGCCAGCAAGGGCCAAAAATCCTCCTGCTACCTAAAAACATCAAAAATCACCCTCTCTTGCCTCAAGCAAGTAAGTGTCCTCACTATACTTCATCGTTGATTTGCAATTGAAGTGTTTGAAGGCAATCTACATTGGCAAAAGAGAAACCCTAAATTCTTCCTCAATTACACCCTAGAAACCCTAACCCCCATTATTTCTCCCACCACCTATCACTAAAGCCCTAAACCCCTCCCCTATATCACTCCATAAAATTTTATATCCCTTTGTCCTTCATCCCACAAGCTATACTTCAAAAAAGGACCCAAGCCCCTCTCCCTCATTTTCATGATTCATACCCTCCCATTCATTTTCTAGCCCACCGAACACCTCACAAGGTCATTTCCCATTCCCTTATTCCTAATCACTCTTTCTCACTTCCTTCATCCCTTTTCTAGGAGTGCACAACCTCAAAATTTGCAAACATGGATAGAGAAGACAAAGACTATGAGGAGGAGGAAAACATCGGCAGTGACAGTTCAACAGATAGACCTAGGCATCAGAGAAAACCACACAAGGGAGGCAGAATTATCAGGGAAGAGTCATCAAACCTTAGAGAATTGCAGGCCTCTCAGTTGGCTGTCACTTGTTTCAAGCATCTAGGGTGATATGAGTTCTGTGAGCAGGTAGAGAGAGTTCAACACCATCCTGAGCTCACTGGGCTTTTTTGTGGCCAATCTTCGTGACAACAAGGTGACTCTTGTTGGGGTGAAATTTACAGTTTCACCCTCCATTATTGCGGATGCAACTAGGATTCCAAATGTAGGGGAGAAGTGGTATAAGGCACAGGACCTGGATGAACACTATTATGAGCCTTATATCAAACCCCGGTATAGAAATGAGGAAAAAAGGCTTTTTCCTTTCAGGTTCCTTGAAAACAAGTATGCCCCCATGATGAAAATCATCATGAAATATTTCACTTGTGAGGGCAGATTTTCTAGACTGTACACCTATCACATTAGGCTTCTCATGCATGGTGAGGATGTTAAAGCTCCCTTATTTATTATTCAGGAATATTGAGAAGATGGCCCACTTTGTACAGAAAAAGCCATACCCTCAGCAAATGAGTAGTCTTTATCATTATTCCTTGATCAAAATGATTATGCTTCATCATCTTAGCCTCCTCAACATCTCTTAGGAGACATTCATTTCTCATGACATCTTCATGGGTCCTCAAATTCCTCTACCAGTGTCCCAAGAATCAGGAGGACCTTCTAGCAGTGCTCAGGTGAAGACAGATGAGAAGGCCAAAGAGGCTAGAGCTACTGAGGTGCCCGGGACCTACATGACATATCAGAGGGGCAAAAGGAGATTATTTGCAGCTGATAGGCAAGTGTTTTCTCCACAGGATGTGGAAGAGACCTTGCCTTCTTCATCAACTCATAGGCAAATGCTTGCTCCACAGGATGTGGAAGGGGCTTTTCCTTCTTCCTTAGCATAGCAGGTACAGGTGTGGCAACTGCACAAAGGGAAGAAAAAGATGCAAGTGGAAGATCTTGATGATGAGGAAGAAAGAGACTTTGATTTGACAGAGAATGATGATGCGGAGCAACATTATACTCATCATGGCATGGAAACAATTGACTTAGAGGCTCAAGATGAAGAAACAATAAGGGACATCATCATACAGGAAAAGGAGGCTCAATTCCAAGCGTTGATGAACAATTTGGAGAGAGCCAAGTATGTCATCATATATTTGGAACAAGAGAACAAGTAGTTGAGTGACAAGTAGGTCCTCATGGAGCTGGAACTTCTCAAGATAAAACGACAAGGTGACAAGGAGGCACTGGTCACTTTGACTCCTATTGAGAGGGAAATTGAGGATGATAGAGAGATTTGGTTTGAGAGAGTCAATTTGCACCTACAGAAGCTGTTGTAGAAGGCAAATAGGGACAACCAGATGATTAGGCACATGGCCTACCACTATAGGACCCGAAACAAAATTTGCAACATAAGGGTCAAAAAGATGAAAGCTAGGCTAAGGCGGGCTCTAAAGGGAAAAAAAGAGGAGGATAGGCTGCTTAGGTTGCTTTCTGAAGCTTCCTTGGCTCATAAATATGCTTGTTGATGGTGTTGCTCACCAATTTTGGTCAAGTTTGGAGGATATTTTGCTTTTTGCAAATTTTGGAAATTACACACACATAAAATCTGGCTCAACGCACAACGCCATCGGTGCTGCACTTTTCCTAAGGGCATCCAATGGACAAATGGCTTGCAGTTTTGGATTTTGAGTGATGAGTACATGCACCCTATGGATTTTCTAAGTTCTTGGGGTAGAACTAGTCCACCAAAAAGTCAAAAAATACCCTAAAAATGACCTTTCTGCCACTTTTTGGACACACAGAAGCAGTCTTGGGAGAATCAACGTTTGAGGAGTCAAATGAACTTCAAATGAAGAAATTCCAAGTGTTTTGGAAATTATACTTGAAGATATTTCCAATGAGATATCATGAGCTCAATTGCGATGCTGGGAAGGCCTCCAAAAGGGACCTGATAGTGGCACTGCACGTTGGACCAGTGGCGCTATGCGTAGGACAAATTTTACACAGGATGGCCATTTTACTGTGTTTTGACTGTGTTCATGGATTTTCTCTCATGGAGGATGTTTTACTACTGTAAATGATGACTTGGCTTGTAAAAATGATGGATCATTAGTAGTAGAGGGTAGATTCATTAGATTAAAAGTCATTTTGAGCACAAATGAATCAATTTCCTCACTTTTAGAGGCAAGTTGTTAGGATGCCTAGATTCCAGTTTATTGTTCAGTGTTGGTTAGATTAGCTCCTCATCTTAGGGATTCGACCCTTGAGGATGGGAGGAGGTTGAATCAATGTCTATATCTTCTTCTTCTTTCTCATTATAAATGGTTGGACTCAGTTGGATGCTTATGCCTTGATTGTACATCATTTTGTAGCAGTTTAGCAGGAGATTAATAAAAATTGCAGTTATTTTTTTGGGATCCATGTGGTATGGAGTTTAGTTCAGTTTCTTCTCTTGTGATCATATGTTAATATTTTTTGTCTACTTCATTAATCATTTCATTGCTTCTAAGTAAATGTTTTCAAGTTGATAGGCCGAATTCATTACATCATTGCTCTGCTTTGGGGAAATATTCACCATTATATGTTTTCTACAGTTTGGGAAGGATCCATGGTAATCACTTGCTCTTCCTAGCCTCTCACTAGTCTTAAAACATCTCACCCATCAATCCCTATAGTGATAAAACTTATGCCTACCTTGCCCCATTGAATACCCTACAATTTTGACCTAATTCCCTAGCCCTAACTGTCTGGCTCCTCCTCATTCAGCAGAACCCCTTCAAAATCAAATCAAACCTTGTGCTACTATACCTAGCCTAATATCCTTTTCTTGATCCAGTTATCTTGGCTGAGATCCTTACGAAGAGAGCCCTCTCAGGGCCTAGTAGGGCTAGCTACTTGGCTAAGCGTAGCTTGTGGTTACCCTGGCATTGCCTTCCTTCAGCCTAAGGTTCAATCCAGGTGCTAACACATGCCATGTGAGGTGGAAATATGTTGGGATGAAGGCCATGTTCCTCTTTACATAACTTATGGTGATTACGGATCTAAGTCTAATCAATATGTTCTCCTTCATCGGTGCTCTCATCCTGAAGATCTCCGAATAGGGAGAATTTGAGCTTTCTTGGTTGAATTGATTCCCTAAAGTGTGGGAGAAATCAAGGTTTCATGTTGCATTCAAAGAAGGAAATTTGACGTTAATTAGGAAAGAGATGGTTCAAGAAATATAATTGTGAAAAACAATGGTATATATGTAGGATGCTGGGAAAATTGCTTCCCTGTTTCCAGTGAAATTTCATGTTTTTCCATGTTTGGCAACCTTCTGCTCATAGGAATGAACAAGGGTCAACTCACCCTCACTTCATTCTCCAAACTAGGAACCATTGTGTTCTTCAAAAATTATATGTGTGGTAGTGTTTTTGTAGCAATGGGGTACCAAAAGACACTTCCTTAGCAGTTGGTTGTTCCCTACAAAGAAAACACTAATAGTTGGTTATTGTTAGTGGACAAACATGAGTATACAATGCACTGTAAGTAATGAAAGAAATGCATATATAAACTTCAAGCTAAAAACTAAGAAATAAACAAATAAACAATTCTCAATGGAGAAAACATATCAACAAATTAATGGAAAAGGGTTCCCTTTATTGATTGCTAACGGTAGAAGGAATACAATAGATAAATTAAAAACACTTGGAGATAATTCTTTGATCAATGGTGCTCAAAAATCCCCAACAGGGAGGTTCCTTTCCTCAATCTCTTTTCAAGCCTCTTCTCTCTCTCAAAGAAGTATGAAGACTCTTCCAATGGTGAAATGTTCTTCTCAATGAAATGCTTGATTGCTTAGGGAACAATTTTGGTAGCATAACAATGCTTAGCTTCTTCTCATTCTAACTCTCCTTGAACTTGTATTTATAGATTTTCTTAGGTACTCCTCTTCTGCTTGGCTCATTAATGTAGTAGTTGATCTCATAAATGAAATGAGAGATACTTGGTCCTTTCCTTTAAGGCTTCTTGGGGCTCAAGGCTCGAATTATGTCAACCCATCATATCAAGATTTGGAGTGTTGCTCAAACAAGTTCTTGGCCTGAGGCTTTGACTGTGTTTTTCATGACCACACGACTATCGAAGGAAAAGTCACTGGTTGTTAAATTTTAGGTAATGGAGCACTTGCTTGATCCAATTTTTAATATAAACCTTAGGAAAACTTTTGATTTTTTGGTGTTGATGATGTTTCTAGTTGAAGATGCATGTATGTACATGAAGATCACTGATTTTTAGTGTCTTCTAATGTGTATAAATGATTGTATGATTTTCACATGATAACAGTTGCCCCCTGATGTATAAGGTTATGAGAAGACATATAGCCGAAATACATCACGTTTTCGTTTCTTGTTAATTGAGAGTTTGGTCAATTTCTTGAGAGAGAAAATAACTTGTTGTAGAGATGAGTAGGGAAAAAACCTGACTAAGGATAAAATATAACCATGCTCGAAAGAAAAACTGATAGAAAGGTGTTTGTACTAGGTGGGCATGTCCCATGCCCATTATCATGACTAGTGACTAATTATTACAATTAGACAGGAGATAGTCATTTCAAGTCAATTTTGTGGTGGCTGACATGTTGATGGATGATGATGATAATTGTTGATGCTCGCATGGGCTATTCTTGACAAATATATCGAACTAGGTTCCCCCATGCATAAAAAAAGGTGAAGCGTTGCTTGAGTGAGGTACTCATGGATCCATGGGTCTTCGACTCTGGGTACCTCCCATGCATCAAAATGTAAGTGTTAGGGTCCTATAATTTATAGGATCAAATGATCATTGAATAATTGCATTCAGTAGTTCATATTGTAAATAATATTTCTTTCTGCAAATGATTTCCAAAAAAGATAGAAAAATGAAAATAAAAAATGAAAAGAGGGTATAAACACTATATATATATATATATATATAATATATAATTATAATATATATATATAATATAGATAGATAAAAATCAACCCCACAAAAAAATCATTAAATGTGAAAGTGATGCTAGCTTAAGTGCCACTACTAGCCTTCTGGCTTTGTAAAGAATAAATTCATGAAATTGTTTGCAGCTTGTTTAAAATGCCACAATCCCTTTCTGCTTGAGACATACAATTTAATCATGTTCAAGCTGGTTTTAATTTATGTTAATTAGATTAGAGTGAATAAATTAGCCAAACAGTGTAATCTTGGCTAAGATTAGATAGGTAGAATAGGTGAATAAAGTTAATAATCCGGATTACTGTAGTTGAGTATATTAGTTTAGTGTTTGAGATAAATATTCTTACTCTCTTTAGAATGAAAAAATTGACAAGGTTTGTATGCTTAAATGCACCCTCATTTGCTTTAAAAAAACATTAAGATAGGAAAATAAAGGTTTTCAATGTAATTTTTTAAAGTGGTTCATTCACCAAAGTATTGAACTTTGGGTTATAATGCATATGCGTGAAACATGTTGTCGGAACAACCAGTGTTAAACCCCGCTCTTTTCACGACCTCCCAATCATCCAACACATTGATCCGACGGCCCATGAAATTTTTCGGACCCCCCCCCCCCGTAGTGATAATGTTTAATGGTCTGAAAAACCGTTTCCTACCTCCCTACGTGTTAGCACCGTGGGATTTCGAACACGCCCCCCCTCCCCCCCCCCACAAAAAAAAAAAAAAAAAAAAATTTTGCCATCCTGCCGCAACTTGCCTTCCCGTCAATTGTTGCCTCCACGTTCCGTCTCCACCACCATTCCCATCACACAATGTGTACCTCCTCCCGTTACTCCTGCCAATGGTCCCGCGCCATTGACCCACGAATCCTCAATTGCCACGTCCGCAACCCTTGCACCCTCCATTAGGTTTCTTTTTGTTCACTCGTGCCAATTATAGAAATTAATGCCATATCAAGACCGTTAAGAAAATGGTTAAGCCTGATCCACAACTAATAAAAATGGAATTTTCCTCTGCAAGTACACCTTTCCTTCCTCACTTAATGAATATTTCCCCTGCCCTTGTGTACTCTGATTTCACAGTAGCATTCCCATCACTTGTCTTTAATCAGTTTACAAAGGTGCTACTACCGAATTCTGTTGAATTATTGAAACTTATTGCCAATTCCTTCGATTATACCCTTCCTCTATCCATTCTGCAACTACAATGGCACCCAAAGTTGCCCCTATAGTGAATCCTATGCTTACCCCCCCATCAACTTAGACCACATTCCGCTCACTGACAGAGAATACAAGATTTCCGAAACACAGTGTGAATTTGACCTCTTCGAATTACGCTGCTAGTTTCAGGATAATTTCCTTGATCAATCCAATGAGATAAACCTCTGGCAATCCAGACTTCCTTTGTTTATTTTCCTCTAGTCCTACCATTTTCCCGAATTCTTTTTAAAATGCAAGCCTCTTACCATTCAAGTAGGAGGGCTATTATTTCCCCAAATAGTGAAATTCTCTTCACCATCATAGCCGATAGCATAAATCAAGTGTTGTAGGTATCCCACAGTGATTCCCTCACCCCTTTTTCCCTTGAAGATCTCAAAGAAATTTATCAGAAATTAAACATCCCCCAGAGAGCTAGAATCTTTGAATTTTTCCTCCCTAAAGACTCTGAACTCCCTCAGAAAAACCCCCCATATCCCTCTTCTATTTTCCCTCAAAGGACCAGACAGATTGTCTCTGTCTTGTCATCCATTCTTGGTCACTACTTAGATGAATGGGTAGATGAGCCTATTCTAGGCTTCCTATCCACCTTTTCTTCAGAAGAAGGACCATCACTCACCTTTGACTATGGTCACTTCTTAGAAAATGTAATTCATGAACAATTCCTTCAGTTTATAACTGAAGGAATGTTTAGATATTCTTCAATTCTCATGTACATGTTTATGTTCTTTCAAACATATAAGTTTCCATTCACAGTGCAAAAGATAGATAAAAAGGGAGAGCCACATTCTATTGTCTTCTGGACTTCCTTAATCAGAAGACAATCACAGGAATTCAACTTCTCAGACTTCATAGATTAGTTTCTGTATCCAACAACTTGTTTGCTAATTGGACAATAGGTTCCAAGGATTAGTGAAGACATTCAGAAGATTTTACAGCTCAGTGAACATGTCAAAACAGGGGGTTGGTACGTTTACTAGTCATTCATAGAAATTAGAGTGTATGGTTCAGAGTTTCCACCATACAAATTGCCAAGGTATCTCCCCATGAGATATTTTCCTTGGAGTACATCAGGAAAATAATTCATTTTGATAACATGCATTTCATGGCAGCCAAGAAGAAATCTCAGTTCCGGATCAAAACACGGATAGGACCTTTCATTTGCAATAGTAGAGCATGAGGAGAGGAAGCAAACCTCCTGCTAAAACAAATGAACTTCCCTCTCAGTTTTACTTGGTCTTATGACCCCTTTGGAACTAAAAGCCACACCCTATGTGTATACTCAGAGACCAGAAATAGAGAAGTATATGAACCAGCACACATGGGTAGAAAATACCTTGCAGGAGGCCAAGGAGCAGGTACTTTCCAAGACAGTGTCAGAGACTCCCATACTTAGAGAAAAGACAGATAAGAGACCAAGAGAGGATGATTCTCCATCACTCAAAGAAGTCTTAGCCAAAGAGTTCAAAATATACACTAAGAATATTAAAACAGGCTCTAAAATAGACTTTCCATCACTAGAGGACACACCAGGCACTATTGTACTCTTAGGTTTGCAAATTTTTAAGTTGGACGAGGGTACCACATAGTCCCCATCATCCTTGGCTACTAAAGAGATTCCCACTACTATACCTCAGACACCAGAATCATCCACAGAGCAGAGGCAACCAGACATTTTTCAGATGTATAAGGAGATTAAGTGGAGGGATGAAGCCATTCATGATAATATATATTCCCAATTTAGGAAGCAATCTTCCTCCATCCAGCACAGACTCATCTCAACATATGATACAGAAAAGGGAAGGATGCATATGGAATTATTGCAGGCCCAGGTCCCTCAACCAAAGTCAACAACATATTTCAAATAAACTACTTTTGAATTTGAAGCAAAGGATGTCCATCCTTTATATCAAATAGATATGCACAGGCAGGCAGGAGAGATGGTATACTCTACTTTCACACAAACTGATATCACTGCCTCTAAACTAGAGCTTACTTTGAATAATGTGTAGTCTCGGCTAAAATTGGAGAAAGTGTCCTCACTTGCTAAAGATACTAGAATCAAATAATTGGAGGAAATGGTGATCAAAGCAGGCTTTGATCCAGATAATTCAAAATCCATGGAGGAGATCATCAAAAAGAAAAATGTTGACATAGTAGCTCTAAAGAAGCAATTGAAGTTGCTAGAAATAGAAGGCCCCCAAGCCAAGGATCGTGGAGAGACAGAGCTACAAAAGGAATAGATGTTGAAGATTCTAGTGGAACAAAGTTCGCATATCAAAGCAATGGTAGTAGAAATGGACAAGCTACTAAAAGAAAAGGAACAGAGTTCAAAACTTGCAATAGTTCCTCTTGATGTAGTTCCCATTGCATCTCTACTTTAAGTAGGTGTCCCTACAACAACCATGACAGCAGGAACATCATATTCTACTGTGCTTCCCACATTAGTTTTAGATGACTCGGTTAAGTTAGCTGAGTCTATGGAAAACATGTCTATGCAGGGAGAAGAGCTAAAGAAGTTGAGGCAAGAGGTGAAGGTTCTATACGAACAAAGTACAAGATTTAAAATGCCTTCATGTCAGAAACACAAAAGTCCCAAACGTTGTCCCATAGATTGCAAAAAATGTAAAAAGACTGTGCCATGGGCAATACATTGGCACAGGTAAAAGATAATATCTATAAAAGGATCAATGAAGACATGGAATACATTTGGCCTTCAATCCAAATTATTTTTTAGCAATAGGAACTAATTGATCGATCCAATGAAGCCATCGAGCTCATCAAATTTCTCAACTCCAAGAACAGTCAGGAATTGGAAGAGTTGGAAATTGAAGACAAAACTGAAATGATTTTGGAAGTAAGGAAAGTGTTGACTAAAAGGAATCTTATGAGATAGCTTGAAGAGAAGGGTCGAATTATGAACACTGGTATACAAAAATTCTTCGCCAAGCTGGAGCCCCACTACAAGAAAGGACTTCCAAAATTGTTAGTTATTAATGACAAGCTCAACATGTGGTTGGACTACAGTGAGAAGATTATGACCAAGGCAAGAGATAGTTCAAAGGTTACAGCTGGAAGATTTAGTATGATAGGAAAGGTGTTCGTGGAAGCATTGTCATACGATCTCGACATTCAGTATGAAATTCCAAATCTATTCATCACTTGGCCGACATTTTCCAAATATACTGAAGTCTATAAAGTGTACAAAAAGTTGATGAAGATGAATATCCCGATTGAACAACACTGGGATAAGCTTTGTGAGTTACTGGAATAAAAGGTATTTTCGGGGGCACAACTCAGCATTAGAACACATGCATAATTTGAGCGCCAGACAATTAGCTAGTCCAACAATTTAGTGCCACCACTTCAGATAGTTCGAATTTCCCTGATATCATTGTAATAAGTTAGATTGATTCAGTTTTATTATGTTTAGATACATCCTAGTCATTCTGACAGGATATTTTTTGTAAATTAATTATAAATACTTCATCTTCAGAAGTATCAAGGGTTGGTTTTTGAACAAAGAACACTATTGTATATTTTCTGAAGCATCAGCAGATTACCAGTGATACAAAATCTCCTTCACAAGATTCTTGTGTCAAGTTGTTGGTGAAGTGCATCTATTTGTCTTATGTGTTTATATTTCTTTGTTTATAGCACATATTCATTTTCCAAATATGAATTATTCAATAGATAACTAAAGGGAATAATTTCTTTAAATCTACACTCTGTACCCAGCTACGAATAATTTCAATGTTTTCTTCTGATCTTTAACTATAGAATTCAGGTAACAATGCTCTATATTTAAAGTGATCCTTAAATCTTTTCTTCTTCTCCATTTCACAAACCTTAAATAATCCATTTGGTTTGGCTAACTTGCCCTATGAGATCTATCTGTAGACACTGCGGTCAATCTATATTTTATGTAACAGATTCCATAGAGCAATGATAATCTAGTTATCAACCAACCATTCAAATACAAGTCAAACCTTAAACTTCATAACTAGCCTAATATTCAATCCAACAAAGTTAAATCTTACAGAGAGAGCTGTCTCTAAAGCTAGCAGGGCTAGATCCCAACTTCTAAAGTTGGTTTGTGGTTACCTTTGTGATTTTCTTCTACAACCTCAGAAAATTACAGAGTGCTAACATTCTGGCGACGATACTGGGGAATTAAAAAATAATCCTTCATTTCATCATCATAAGATTATTTCCCTAGTTTTTGCATCCTTATTTCAATAAATCTAATGATCAAGACATTGGAAATAAAGAATTAGAGGTTTTTTTAATTTTTATTTTTAAAGATCTGGCTCCAAAAATAATTTATACTCAAGCCAATCCTGATCCAGACCCACTTGAAATTTTAGAAAATCTTGAAAGGATACTGAGAAGGATAAGTTTAGTTGAAAGCCAAGGAAGCAATAGCCCCCTTTAAAGGGCCAATTCTCTTCCTGAAAACCTCGACACCATTCATGATAGTCAGTTTGACCTACCTTTCACCACACAGTCTTTTCAGAACTAAGTATGAATATTTTGTTGATTAGATAGTAGTTGATGAAGCCATTCTTCAACACTATAAACCAATAATACCATCTATTGAATGAGATTCAGAGCAACAAGCGCTTCAGGAGTTTGACAAACTGCAATATCTTGTGTCAGCACTTGATCAGGTTGTACACCAAGCTTACATACAACAGCCTATTGAACTTTTTGCACTTACCATTGCAGCATCAACTTCATCTTCCCAATCATTTCATCCAACATCAGTTGATCCTACCTCTTTTGTGATTTCTACTACTCATCCAGTAGCATCACAAGTAGTAACTCAATTAATTCCCACAAATCCTATATCTGCTCCTCCCTTAAGACCAAATATCATGGTTACTTGCTATGCACCCCTGGTTTACCTGCTTAATTGCATGATATGCCCCAAGACTATCAAACTAGGATTCCCCATTTTGATGGTATTATTGCAATCATTGCACAACAACACATAGATAGGATGAATGAATTTTTTGATCTTCATGAAGTAGATGAGAATGATGTAAAATTAAGGCTTTTTGGTCAGAGCTTAGGTGGAGAAGTCAAAAAGTGGTTTAAAAACCTATCAGCATGTAGTATAACTGACCTTGCTATTTTTCACCAATCTAAAATTAAAAAGAGTCCTTTGCAGATCCTTAATGATTACAAAAACCTTAAGGGAGGACCCAATGAAACTGTAGAAGACTATTGTGACATATTCAATAGGGTTTACAATGCAATTCCCATTTCCATTAAACCACCCTCGGGCTTGGCCCTTATACATTTCCCAGAAGGATTCGACGTTGATATGGCCTATCAACTGAGAGAAAGAGATATCGTAACCTTATAGGAGATGAAAGCAAACACACTTAAAGTAGAGGCTAATTTATTAGCCAAGAAAGCTAAGTTAAAGGCTAAAAAAAGAGTAACAATAAAAGAGGAACCTTCATCTTTTGTTTCTACTAATTACAAATTAGATAGTTTACTGAGAACAGTAAAGAAAATGATGAATAGAGTCAGTATATCTGATAGGGATCCTCAGAGAGAAAATCAAATTGGGCAAATATTTAATTCAAACTATCAAAGAAATCAACCCCAAATAAAACAAAGGAACACAAATGGTCCAGACCAGTAGGTAATACCTCCTTTCCAAGAAAATTATACATATGAGGAGGCTGAAATAGTTGATGATACAGAGGACACTCAAATAAATCTCATGGGAGTAAATGATAATGACTATATTTTTCTTACTGAGGAAGAACAAGACCTTTTCATGTTATCCCAAAATGAAATAGAACCTGAAGAATCAGAGGATTACAAGAAAGGTTTTGAGAATGCCATTACGAAAGTCCATAAGCAATACAACCTTAGGAGTAGGAAAACACCTAATATACCACCAAAGAAACCAACTGAAACACCTGCTAGAAAGAATTTTGAGATTCTTACTAGAAAGAATCATGATATTCTAATCCAAAAAAAAACTGATACTGCATCCAAATCAATTCAAACTAATGATCCCTCTACTAGCCAACCAAGAGATACCCCAAAAATATGTGGTTGATAAACAAGAGGTTTCCAATTCAAAAAAAGCACAAACATCATTTAATATAGAAAATGAATTGGCAAAACTCAAAATCCCCATTCCCTTGACAGAATTAATGAATAAAACTGCCTATAGATCCCAGGTAATGAAAGCATTGAGCATAGGAGAAAACGTTGATGCAATTAGTGTGTCAGATGATCAACCTGAAATACTATTTGGCCCAAAAGTTGATGGAAAACTTCAAGAGGGAAATGTACCTCCCTTTTATGTTAGCCTAAGTATTCATGACAAAACCTTACACAATTCTATGCTTGACTCAGGGGCCTCCCACAATCTTATGCCAAAAGTAATTATGGAAACGTTGGGATTAGATATTACCAGAAGGTATAAATATCTGTATTCATTTGATTCTAGTCAAGTTAAGTGTCTTGGACTTATAAAAGATTTATGTTAGGCCCCTATACTACTAGTGTAATGCCTTATTGTTATTAGTACAACCCCCTTATTATATTGTTGTACCCATGTAGTCCCCATATTGTTACTATTGTGCCCCATAGAAGCCCACTATTGTTATTATTGTGCCTTTACATTATTATTGTTATGTTGGCTTTAATTATATTATGACCCCTTAGACTCCTATATATAGAAAGGAGGTCTTGTCATTTGTATCATCCAAGAATTGTTCATTTATGTAATATAGAAATGAGGTTGCCCCCTTGAAGAGGCTGAATTCTAAGGC
>APFE031737252.1:441293-452165 GCA_000404065.3 Pinus taeda
CATCCAAGAATTGTTCATTTGTGTAATGTAAAGGAGGTTTCCCCCTTGAAGAGGCTGAATTCTAAGGCATTCATCTATCTTTTCTATTTTTTTGAGAGCTGGTTTCATAACAATTTATGTGTAAATTTAGTCCAAATACCAAAAGTGTACTTATGGACATAGTTGTTGCTGATATCTCTCCCAAATATGGCATGCTGCTTTCCCATTCATGGGGAGCTAGACTCCAAGGAACCTTACAGATGGATATGTCCTATGCAACAATCCCTATCTTTGGTCAGAATAGAAAACTCTATAGAGAGAAACTTATGAAATTCATGTTCACCACTCAGGATAGGCCTAACAATTATCCTATATATTCTGTTCATTCTGATATGGACTCATTTATCTTGTACAATTATGTAAGTACAAAAGAACAAGTTCCTAATCATAATACTATTTTTTGTCTCAATGTCGATGGTCAAACATTAATCAGTGAGCAGGATAATTCAGATGAAGTTTTATGGAATTTGAGTTTTGATGGATCAGTGAGTAAAGAAGGAGTTGGTGCTAGTGTATGGGTTTCTAATTCATATACTCATCACTCAGAAGGTCACTCCTACAAATTTAATTTCTAGTGTTCTAATAATGTTTCCAAGTACGAAGCCTTAATCTTAATTTTACAGCTTTTGAAGAAACTTGGTGCTAAACGGATTTTCATTCATGGAGATTACGAGTTGGTGATAAAACAAATCAAAGGAGAATACTTTGCAAAACATCCTAGGATGAGAGCCTATAGAAATGTTGTGTTAGACTTTCTAGATTCTTTTACTGAATATAGTTTGTCTGCGGTTTCAAGAGATCAAAATATTTTGCTTGATGGTCTTGTTACTTCGACCAAAATGTTAAAGAAAGACATTGAAGTGAAATGGAGTATGGAAGCTAAACAATCATTTAACAATGTAAAGCGGGCTTTAAGGCAGACAACTGTGTTAATTAGTCCATATTTTACTAAATATTTCCTAATTTTCTCATTTGCTTCTGAGCACACCATTGCTGCAGTTCTCCTACAAAAGAACGATGAGGGTCATGAACAACCCATTGGATTCTTCAGCAAAGATTTGAGAGATGAAGCATTGAAATATGACATTATGGAAAAACAAGCTTTTTCCCTGGTAAAGGCCATAAAATATTTTAGAGTATATATTCTTCTTTCACACATCATTTCTTTTGTTCCAAGTGCAGTAGTTAAAGATATACTGACTCAAAATGATCCCGTTGGGGAAAAGGGTAAGTGGATTGATGTTATATTAGAATATTATATTGAAATCCGACCCACTAAACTCATCAAAGGTCAAGGGTTAGCAAAATTAATGGCAGAATCTAACTTGCATGCTTTAAATATAAATTTTCTGGCAATATTTAATGAACTAGATGAGTTGGCGACTCCAATGGTAGCATAAGCTTTTGTTACCTCTCCCTAGTATGCAGACATTATTTATGTTCTACATAATTTACAAGCTCCTCCTAGTTTAACTAAAACAAAGGCTAGATTTATTAAACTCAAAGCTATTGAGTTCTGTATTTGAATAAAAATCTGTATTGGAAAGATGCTAGTGGTGTTTTTCTAAACTGTTTGTTGAAAAATGAAGCAGATAAAGTCATGCAAGAGTTCCATGAAGGAGACTGTGGTGGACACCTGTATTGGAAGACAACTGCAAATAAGATTCCAAGGGCAGGTTTTTACTGCCCCACCCTATTTTCCGATATCCAAATGAAAGTTACTTCATGCCACAAATGCCAAATATTTGAAGGTAAAAAGAAACTTTTGCCTTTGCCCTTGAGACCTATATCTGTTGAAACACCTTTCCAACAATGGGGCCTTGACTTCATAGGATAAATCCACCCTACCTCATCTACCCAACACAAGTGGATTCTAATAGCAACTGATTACTTTACAAAATGGATTGAAGCCATACCTACCAGACAAGCTTCTGATGTAGTCATCATAAAATTCCTGGAGAACAATATCCTTGCAAGATTTTATTTCCATAGGAAAATTATTATTGACAATGCTGCAAATTTCAGGTCAAAAGGGATGTTATATTTCTACAACAAATATCAGATAACATTGGGACATTCTACAGCATATTACCCTCAGGGAAATGGACTGGAAGAGTCTTCCAATAAAATCTTAGTTAACATTATTAAAAAAATTTGCAGGAAAATAAAAAATCATGGCACAACAAGCTAGTTAATGCATTATGGGCAGACAGGCTTACTACCAAAAAGTCAATAGGCATGTCTCCATATCAGCTAGTTTATGGGATAGATGTTGTTTTTCCAACCTCATTGAGAATCCCCATTTTAAAGATGATGCAAGAATTGGAGGTGGAACCAAATTATTTACGAAGGAGAATAAACCAGACCATTCATTTACATCAAACAAGAGAAGCAGTTCATAACAAAACTCAGTTGATCCAAGATAGAATCAAGAAGACATTTGACTGAGGGACTAAAGCTGATGACTTTTATATCGGCCATCATGTTATGAAATGGAATTCTATAAGGAAAGAAAAAGGAAATCATAGTAAGTTCGACAACTTGTGGATGGGACCTTACATTATTGATTCTTACTGAGGTAATAGTGCATTTTTTTGAAGAACATAGATGGAATAGAATTACCTGGAGGACCTGTCAATGGTAGGATGCTAAAGCATTATGTTTTTCAGGACTAACAAAGTGTTTTCATCACACCCATTGTAGATACCATTTACCTTTGTACTGTCATGAGTGGGTAGCTTATGTCTAAAAGTTGAAGCCCATGGAGAAGGTCCTGATATTTGAGACATTTTGCCACCATAACTACAAAAAACAAAACAAAAAATATCAGATGCAGCCAATATTGAAGATGAGGATTCAAGGCTACTAGTCTACAGTGTTCTTGACACTTCACCAAGAAGTGCCATCCCCAGAAAGGTCCTATAATTCATAGGATCAAATGATCATTAAATAATTGATTTTAGCAGTTTAGATTGTAAATAATATTGCTTTCTACAAACGATTTCCAGAAAAGATAGAAAAATGAAAATAAAAAAAATGAAAAGAGGGTATAAATACAAAGAATAGAAAAGAAAAGGAAAAAGAAAAGAAATGATAAATGAACCCCACAAGAAAATGAATAAATGTGAAAGTGATGCTAGCTTAAGTGACACTACTAGCCTTTTGGCTTTGTAAAGAATAAATTCATGAAATTGTGTGCAACTTGTTTAAAATGCCACAATCCCTTTCTGCTTGAGACATATAGTTTAATCATGTTCAAGTTGGTTTCAATTTATGTTAATTAGATTAGAGTGAATAAATTAGCCAAATAATGTAATCATGGCTAAGATTAGATACGTAGAATAGGTGAATAAAGTTAATCCAACAATTTAATCTGGATTACTGTAGTTGAGTAGATTAGTTTAGTGTTTGAAATAGATATTCTTACTCTCTTTAGAATGAAAAAATTGACATGGTTTGCATGTTTAAATGCACCCTCATTTTATTTAAAAAAGCATTAGGATAGGAAAATAAAGGTTTTCGATGTAATTTTCTAAAGTGGTTCATTCATCAAAGTATTGAACTCTGGGTTGTAATGCATATGCGTGAAACATGGTGTGGAACCATCTGGTGTTAAACCCCGCTCTTTTCACGACCTCCCGATCATCCATCGCATTGATCTGACAGTCCATGAAATTTTTCGTACCCCCCCACAATGATAATGTTTAATGGCAAGGGGGGGTCTGAAAAGCAGTTTCTTGCCCCACAATGTGTCAGCATTGTGTGATTTTGGACCCCCCTTCTAAAATTTGTTTCACCATCTCACCGCAACCCACCTTCCCACCAACTATTGCCTCCACATCCCATCTCTGCCACTATTCCCGTCACATCACATGTCCCTCCTGTCACTCCCGCCAACAGTCCCACGCCATTCGCCCACCAATCCTCAACTGCCACGTCCACGACCGTTGCACCCACCATTAAGTTTCTTTTTGTTCACTTGCACCAATTACAGAAATTAATTCCATATCAAGACTGTTAAGCCAACGGTTGAGCCCAGTCCACGGCTAATAAAAATTTAATTTTCCTCTATGAGTACACCTTTCCTTCCTCACTTAATGAATATTTCTCCCGCCCCTGTGTACTCTAATTTCATAGTAGCATTCCCATCACTTGTCTTTAATTAGTTTACAAAGGTGCTACTATCGAATTCTTCTGAATTATTGAAACTTATTTCCAATTCCTTCTGTTATACCCTTCGTCTATCCATTCTGCAACTACAATGGCACCCAAAGTCACCCCTGTAGTGAATCCTATGCATAATCCCCCTGTCGACTTAGATCACATTCCCCTTGCTAACAGAGACTATAAGATTTCCGAAACACAGTGTGAATTTTACCTCTTCAAATTATGTTGTTGGTTTCGGGATAATTTCCTTGATCAATCCGAATTCTTTTAAAATGCCAAGCCTCTTATCTTTCAAGTAGGAGGTCTATTATTCCCCCAGTCCTACCATTTTCCTGAATTCTTTTTAAAATGCCAAGCCTCTTATCTTTCAAGTAGGAGGGCTATTATTTCCCCAAATGGTGAAATTATCTTCACCATCACAGCTGATAGCATAAATCAAATGATGCAGGTCTCCCACAGTATCCCTCTTCTATGTTCCCTCAAAGGACCAAACATATTGTCTTTGTCTTGTCATCCATTCTTGGTTACTACTCAAATGAATGGGTAGATGAGCCTATTATAGGCTTTCTATCCACCTTTTCTTCAGAAGAAGGACCATCAGTCACCTTTGACTATGGTCACTTCTTAGCAAATGTAATTCATGAACAATTCCTTCAGTTTCTGACTGAAGGAATGTTGATATATTCTTCAATTCTCTTGTACATGTTTATTTTCTTTCAAACAAATAAGTTTCCATTCGCAATGCAGAAGCTTGATCAACAAGGAGAGTCATAGTATGTTGTCTTCTAGACTTCCTTAATTAGAAGACAATCACAGGAATTCAAATTCTCAGACTTCATAGATCAGTTTGTGTATCCAGCAACTTGTTTGTTGAGTGGCCAGTAGGTTCCAAGGATTAGTTAATACATTCAGAAGGTTTTACAGCTAAGTGAACAGGTCAATGCAAGGGATTGGTACCTTTACCAGTCATTCACAAAAATTAGAGTGTATGGTTCAAAGTTTCCACCATACAAACTGCCTAGGTATCTGCCCATGAGAATATTTTCCTTGGAGTACATCAGGCAAATAATTCATTTTGACAACATCCATTTCATGGCAGCCAAGAAGAAATCTCAGTTCCAGATCAAAACACAAATAAGACCTTTCATTTGCAACAATAGAGCAGCTGGAGAGGAAGGAGACTTCCTGCTGAAACAAATGAACTTCCCTCTCAGTTTCACTTGGTCTTATGATCCCTTTAGGGTAATTACCAAGTTAAGGGTGGAACAAAAAGCCACACCCTATGTGCATACTCAAAGGCTAGAAATAGAGAAGTATATGAACCAACACACTTGGGTAGAAAATACCTTGTAGGAGGCCGAGGAGCAAGTACTTTCCAGGATAGCTTCAGAGACTCCCATACCCAGAGAAAAGACAGGTAAGAGACCAAGAGAGGATGATTCTCCATAAATCACAGAAGTCTCAGCCAAAGAGTTCAAAATATACACTATGAAGATTAAAATAGGCTCTATAATAGAATTTCCATCATTAGAGGACACACTAGGCACTATTGTACTATAGGGTTTGTAGACTTTTAAGTTGGACAGTGGTACCACAGAGACTCCATCATCCTTGGATACTTAGAAGAGATTCCACCTACTATACCTCAAACATGATAATCATCCATAGAGCAGAGGCAGCTAGACATTTTTCAGAGATATAAGGAGATTAAGCAGAGGAATGAAGCCATTCATGATAATATATCTGCCCAATTCAGGAAGCAATCTTCCTCTATCCAGCACAGGCTCATCTCAGCATATGATAAGAAAAGGGAAGGATGCATATGGCAGGAAGAATGCATATGGCATTCTTGCAGGCCTGGGTCCCTCAACCAAAGTCAACAACAGATTTTATACAAACTACTTTTGAATTTGAGACAAAGTATGTCCATCCTTTAGATCAAATATATATGCACATGCAGGCAAGAGAGATGGTATATTATACTTTCACATAGATTACTATCACTACCTCTAAAAGACATCTTACTTTAAATAATGTGTAGTCTCAGTTGAAATTGGAGAAAGTGTCCTCACTTGCGAAAGATACCAGAATCAAATACTTGGAGGAAATGGTGATCAAAGTAGGCTTTGATCCAGACAATTCAAAATCCATGGAGGAGATAATCAGAAAGAAAAATGTTGACATAGCATCTATAAAGAATAAATTGAAGTTGCCAGTAATAGAAGACCCCTAGGCCAAGGAACTTGGAGAGACAAAGCTACGAAAGGAAGATATGTTGAAGCTTCTAGTGGAACAAAGTGCATAGATCAAAGCAATGGAAGAAAAAATGGACAAGCTGCTAAAAGAAAAGGAACAGAGTTCACAACTTGCAGTAGTTCATCTTGATGTAGTTCCCATTGCATCTCTACTTCAAACAGGTGTCCCTACATCAACCATGACAGTAGGAAAATCATCTTCTACTGTGCTTCCCACATCAGTTGTAGATGACTCAGTTAAGTTAGATGAGTCTATGGAAAACATGTCTATACTGGGAGAAGAGCTAAATAAGTTGAGGCGGGAGGTGAAGGTTCTACAAGAATAGAGTACAAGATTTGAAAATACCTTCATGACATAAACACAAAAGTCCTAAAAGTTGTCCCAGAGATTGCAGAAAATGGAAAAATACTGTGCCATGGGAAATACATTGGCACAGGTAAAAGAGAATATCTGGAAAAGGATCAATGAAGACATGGAAGACATTTGACCTTCAATCCAAATTATTTTTTAGCAACAGGAGCTGATTGAATGGTCCAATGAAGCCACCGAGCAGGTTAGAAAGCAATTGGGAGATAAAAACCAATGAATCCACTGAGCTCATCAAATTTCTCAACTCCAAGAATAGTCAAGAATTGGAAGAGTTGGAAATTGAAGGCAGAACTGAAACAATTTTGGAAGTCAGGAAAGTGTTGACTAAAAGGAATCTTCTGAGACAACTTGAAGAGAAGGGTCGAATTATGAACATTGGTATACAAAAATTATTTGCCAAGCTAGAGCCCCTCTACAAGAAAGGATTTCCAAACCTGTTAGTTATTAATGACAAGATCATCACGTGGTCGGACTACAGTGAGAAGATTATGACCAAGGAAAGAGATAGTTCAAAGGTTACAGCTGGAAGATTTAGTATGACAAGAAAGGCATTCCTGGAAGAATAGTCATACGATCTCAACATTTAGTATGAAATTCCAAATCTATTCATCACCTGACTGACATTTTCCAGACATACTGAAGTCGACAAAGTGTACATAAAGTTGATGAAGATGAATATCCCGAGTGAACAAGCTTTGTGAGTTACTGGAGTAAAAGGTAGTTTCGGGGGCACAACTCAGCGTTACAACACATGCAAAATTTGAGCACCAGACAGCCAGCTAGTCCACCAATTTAGTGCCACCACTTTAGATAGTTCGAAGTTCCTTGATATCATTGTAATAAGTTAGATTGATTCAGTTTTATTATTTTAGATACATCCTAGTAATTTTGACAGGAATTTTTTTGTAAATTAATTATAAATACTTCATCTTCAGAAGTATCAAGGGTTGGTTTTTGAACAAAGAACATTATTGTATATTTTCTGAAGCATCAGTAGATTACCATTAATACAGAAGCTCTTTCACAGGATTCTTGTGTCAAGTTGTTGGTGAAGTGCATCTATCTATCTTATGTGTTTATATTTCTCTATTTATAACACATATTTGTTTTCCAAATTTGAATTATTCAATAGATAAGTAAAGGGAAAAAATTATTTAAATCTACACTCTGCACCCAACTACGAATAATTTAAATGTTTTCTTTTGATCTTTAAATATAGAATTTAGTTAACAATGCTTTATATTTAAAGTGATCCTTAAATCTGTTCTTCTTCTCCATTTCACAGACCTTAAAGAATCCATTCGGTTTGGCTACCCTACCCTGTGAGATCTATCTATAGACACTGCGTTCAATCTGTATTTTATGTATCAGACTCCATAGCCCAATGGTAATCTAGTTATCAACCAACCATTCAAATACAAATCAAACCTTAAACTTCATAACTAGCCTAATATCCAATCCAACAAAGTTAAATCTTATAGAGAGAGCCCTCTTTGAAGCTGGCAGGGCTAGATTCCAGCTTCCAAAGTTGGTTTGTGGTTACCTTTGTGATTTTCTTTTGCAACCTTAGAAAATTATAGAGTGATAATAGTAAGAATTATTGAATGAGGTGCTAAGTGATACATGTGTCTGATATTAAATGAGAGAACTACAATGATCACGAAGTACAATACCACCCTAACATGAAAAGCCTATGTTGGTGTCGAATGTCAGGGAGACTGATGTCATCGATGTGCAATAATGATTCCCACTGTGCCACATGAGGGTGTCCCTTGGGGGGGGGGGGGGGAGAGACCCAAGGTACTTTCTTCGATTTGAATATGGGTGGTTATGTTCGACCAGAAAGAAGTGTGAACCCCCGAAATGTTGATTCAGGGAATCAAGATGTAGAATGAAAAAGATTGTAATAAGGTGAGTCAGCAATTCATGATAATGAACGCTGACAATATGTATGAATATGGAAAAATTTCCCAAGGTTCGAGTTGTAATGCGAGTGGCAACAATCAAAAAAATTATTTTGAAGAGAGTGGCCTTGGAGTCGATAGGACATATAGGATAGGTGTAAGTATGTTCTAACTAGCATGAAGAGGCTAAATGAATGGGGATGATATTTTAGCTCCAACTAGGCGTGACTAGAAACTGTCACCAAGTAAAAGGTATGAAAATATGGGTGGGAACTCTTTTCCTAAAAAAATAATTGTACACTTTCCAAAATAATATAAAGGTGGTTTGGGATGTACATACACAAAGACGGGTGCCCCATGAAAATGGTGACCTGGATAATGATGGAGGCAAGGTTTTTTTGAGGAGGGTAGTGGTCCCATTGGTTAGTCTCAGTGTAGGGTTGATGAGGTGGATGAAGTGATGCAAATGAGCTTATTTTGTATGGAGGGATGATAGGCCCAATGTAGAATGCGGGGGTGCATTCTGCTTGATCCATCCCAAAAAAATGAGGTGTTTTAGGAGTAGGGTTTGTAAGAAATAAGTTAAGAACGATGATGATATTCAAGGCATACAAGTGAAATGGCTCTTGAGCCTAAATAGATGGTCATGGATACCAATAGTATGTGTGGATCTATTAACATGGGGTGATCCATGAATGGGAAAGTTCTGTCAACCGAAATGGACATTTACCATGTGCAAGGGGAGGTGGTGGTAAACGTGGTCGAGATGTTGGACCCTATGTTGCATTTCAGAGAAATGATGTCCGGATATGGAAATATTTGTAGGAAGCCTATCATTCTAAGTGGTGAATTATACCTGCATTGTTGACGGCCACCGAGGTACTAATTTTGACAAGAAGCTATTGATGTACCTGCAACTTTGACAACCAATACCCCAAGTGAAAACATCTTGATGAAAACATTTATAAGTTGAATATTCTAAACAAGATGAATCAAAGAACATGAGAAGGTGCACCTGAAGGGGGACTCTTAGTGTGAGGCGGGCCCAAAAAATGAGTTTGAAGGACCTCAAGTGGGGGTTGTAGGGGGTTGGGCATTGGCCCTAGATGTTTTTATATGTACTAAGGAAAGCACACATTATGAGAATGTTCCCCTGTTTGATGACTTATTTTTTTGGCACATGCCACTGGATGTATATATATTTTTTGTACTCATATATTTTTTTATATATATATGAGATTATGATTTTTTGCAGTTCTCATGATGTGTTTTTTGTGCATATTCTTTTATATACATGTGATGTATTTCTGCATTTATTTGATGGATATTATGTTTATGATTTATGTGTCCTGGTGGTGATATATATGTGATACATGTCAATTAAGGATTTGATTAGCTATGTGATCAGCTATATGATTTTGATCTCTTGGTATATGTGTAAATGTGATATGATCAAAACTGTGAGCTAACCTTTGTGCATACAGATACTTCCGAAAAAGGCATGGATCATGAAATTTGAAGGCTTTGTTCAACTCTGATACAACAAGTTGGGAATCAAGGAATACATGTGGGTGACTGATACCTAGATATGAGGCATTGACCAAGAGGCCTATGATGTCATCATATTGATCTAGGTGGCTCTAGAGACACACGCATAGGACAAAGAGGGCTTATGGAAGCTCAAAAATCAAAATGATCAGGATTCTTTCGAACCAAGACCAAGGTGTAGATCTTGTCGTCCTGATTGCAACGGTGCAAACGGTTTGTCAATCCGAGCTCATATGAGGGAGAACGAGCCAGTCAAAGTTTTGGCTGACTTTTGCTGACTGGCAGGCTTAATGGAGACACAATTTGGCCAACTCTGTTGGGTTGTGTTATATTCTTTCCACAACTAGCCCACATAGTTAATCAGGGGGTTAGAATGGGGGCGGACCCCCCCTTCATTGCGTCAATTGCATAGCGGGGGAAGTCATAGGGGGTTTGAGGGGTGCAGGTAACCCCACTCTATGGGGTCTGAGGCAGTGCCCCAGAAAATTTTGGTTTTGGACCCTATGTTAGGTTGGGCGGACCCACCTATGGTTTTGTGCATGATTTTTGCACATGTTTTTGGATGCGATGGTTTTTGGTCCATGGTTTT
>APFE031737254.1:0-10354 GCA_000404065.3 Pinus taeda
TATATGTAGATATTAAAAAAATTATATACCCCCATATCCCCCTGCCCCCTAATTTTACCTAAAATTTGAGGGTACTCTCACACGCCCCCCTGTGCATCACCCCAGACATGCATCTCCCTATCCCGGAGTCTTGGTGGAACATTAGTTTTAACTTGCCAACATAGAAGGGTTGAAAATATAGTATGACTTCATATTGAAATATGACCATGCCCTTCAAATTTGATGCCAGGTTGAAGAAGTATTTTAGGAAAAGTATTTTGAAGTGTGTTCTAGTGTTTGCCTTTTAGAAAATCTCAATCTTTTTTCAAGCTTTCTTTTCAGTTCTTATAACTGATTTGTTTGTTTTACTTTAGTGGTTTATTTATAATAGTTAAAAAGGCTTACGAGATTTAATGGAAACCTTTTATACCCACACCAGATATGCCAAAAAGACCTTAGACGTGTGAATGCCAATTTTGATGCACCGTTCATATTGTGCAGTTGTGATGTTTTTTGTTAACGATTGTGCTGAATAGCTTTGTGTCGAATGATGCAGGTACCTTCAAGACAATTTATACCACATACGGGAATCACATGAGATGGATCTAGATTTGAAGATAGAATTCTTCAAACATGTTAACTAATGCATTCAACTGTCCAATGTTCTTAGGTAGCGGTCTTGTAAGATTTCTTCTGACAATATCTGGTAACAAAAGTATTATTGTAATCATTAAAATGTTATAAATAAGATATATGAAATAAAAATTCAGGTATTGAATTTTTCATTAAACATTATTTAGAATGTATTAATACTTATAAGTATCTTAGACATGTATTTGTGTGAAAATAAATTGAATTGGTTAATGTTTAAGGACAAGGCATCCAAGGCGAGGTTAACCAAGACAAAAGTCACTCATCGTAGTGGCCAGAAAGGTTTAAAAGCACTGATAACAACCTTTGTAAGTATATTAAACATGTGATATTTTTTTAATAATTTTTGTACTAGAAGAAAGTCATTGTTATCCAATTTCTCCCTATTTACTGATTGATAGGAACTAAAATATGGAAGACCTCCAAATCATTTGGAAAAGGAGGTGCTGCAGCAAAAGAGATGGGTTGAATTTGTTGTTTGGATGGACTCTATGGTATGTAATCTTAGTTGGATTTCCAATATACTTTTAAACCATATTTTCATTTTATTTTTTAGTACTATTAGATATTATATCTTATCTCATTTTATGGTTAACATTGTATAACAAAAACATGCGTTGTGTTATGTAATTAATACTAACATGTAATATTGATTTTTTTTGTCAGAATGCTATAGGTAACAATTGCCAAGACGATGATCCAAATTATGTTCAACATATATCAGGAGATGATGAGGATGATGGTGGTGAAGGAGGAGATGATGATGATAGTTGCGGTGTTGGTGATGATGTGGATCAGAGTAATGAGGGTGGTCAAGATGATCATGAGGATGATCTTGGTGGTGGTAGCTAGGCATGCACATGCATTGTTTTTTATGAAGAAATTATTGTGTAGAATGACATTGTTATGTTTAGATGGGTGTTGTGAATTTACCCTATATCAATGAGACAATTTGATTTTGTAATCATACGATGAGTTTGATTTATGTATGTTGTTAATTTATCGTAGAATAACGATATTCATGAAATATTTTGATTTGTTAATCATATTTGAATTTTACTTGTTTTGATTAAAAATAATACTGATTTTATTAGTATTATGTTGCTATTTTATACATGTTTTGAAAATTGTTAATGACACATTGTTATTTTTTTGGATGCATGTTGTCAATTTCTCTTAAATTTCTTTACAAATGATTTTGAATTGTGATATCTGCTTTAATGATATTTAGAAACTATCATATATTTCACTATGAATCTATAAAGTGGGTCATATATGTAAAGAAAAATATACTCTATATAAGAAGTCAAATGCGGATGTAACCATGGATGCAAAATTGAAAGTAAAATTGGATGTTAAACTAGGAATTAATACAAAATGCAAACAATTGACATACAAAGTGTTTTAAATTAGAAGTGAAAAATTGTGCAATAGTTGACACAAAGAAGGGAGGAACAAAACATGGCATACAAAAGGATATCAAATTGGGCAAACACAAGGACACATAAATGGGCACCAAATTAGATGCAAAAAAAGACAACAACTAGATGTAAAATAAGATGCAAAGTTGAGCGTTAAAAAGAAGAAAAAAACGTTACAAATTAATATGCCAAATGATGATGCAAATAATGGTGTAAATTTGGGATGCAAACTTGGGTGCAAAAAAGGAAAAAAAAGATGTAAGAAAAGACATAAAACAAGATGCAAAATGGGGCTGAAAAAAGGTGAAACCAAGGATGCCATATTGGATGTAAAAAATGATTCCTAATCACATGCAAATTTAGGCTCGAACTCAGACACAAAATTATATGCAAATGTGGACACAAAATGAGGAAAAAAAAGATGCAAATTTGGATGGTGAAAACGATGTAAAACTAGACACCAAAAAAATGCAAAATTGGATGAAAAAATCGGTGTAAATAATGGTGCAACATTGGACACAAGTAGACACAAAAAAATGGTGCAAAAATGGGCATAAAATAGCTTAAAATTGGATGCAAAACTTGGTGCAAAAACAAATACAAAAGTAGACGTAAAAAATGGCTCTAAATTGAATGTACCATTAGACACAAAATAAGATGCAAAGGTGGACACAACACATGACTCAACATAAGATGCAAATATAAATGCAAATTTGGATGCTCAAAATGATGTAACATTAGATGCAAGAGATGGTGTTAAAAATGATGCAAAATTGGATGAAACAAATGACGCAAAATATGGTGCAAAATGAGATGGGAAAAATGGAGACAAATCAAACGTAAATGTGGTTGTAAAAAATGGTCCAAAAAAATATGCAAAAATGGGCACAAAAATGGATGCAAAATTTGGTGCTAAATCAAATTCAACACATGGTGCAAAAATAGGCACCAAAGCTGGTGCAAAAATAGAAGCAAAAACTAGTGTAAGACTAGATACAAAACCTGGCGTAAGACTAGATGCAAAAACTGACACAAAATGGATGCATAAAAAGACGTTAAATTGGATTCAAAATACAGTGTAAACTTGATGCTAATGATGGTGCAAAAATGGAAGCAAAGAATGACACAAAATAGGAAGCAAAAGAGAATGAAAAATAGATGCAAAAAATGACACAAAACTAGAAGCAAAACCTGTCATAAAATAAGATACAAATCTTGGTTCAAAATTTGACGCAAAAAATGATGCATAGTTTGGTGTAAAAAATGATGCAAAATATACCGTGAAAAAGGATGCAAAATCAGGTGCAAAAAAGGACGCTTTAAAAATTGTACAATAGAGCCAGATTTAGCGCCAGGTTGCTCATCACAATTACAAAAAAAATGCACTAAAATCTGGCGCTAAATCTGGCGCAAATCGCTGGTTTTGTTGTAGTGTACCTAATTCCCCTCCCTATATTATGTAGATTTCCCAATATTTAATCACCCTAAAATGAATACACACAATGGTGGTAATGTCATTCCCTATGCATGAACTACCCATAATTGTCCATCATCAAACTTGAGCGGCACTATGTGGCAAATGTGCTAACACTCTTAGTCGTAGGATGGGCAGCCACTAAATGGCACATCACAATTCCATCCCTTAGGAGATCAGATCACCATAATACCAATAAGGTCTCTCATGGATGACCAAAATTAATAAATGCATGCATAGTTGTAATAATAAAAATGCAACAAAAACAACTATGCTGGATGCTCACTCATGCTCTAGTATATCGTGTCCACCAAATTGCTCCAGTCACGAGATTAGTCTAATGGCTATGATTTTGGGAGTGTCAGAACCAACAATTTTGATCATGACTCAAAAGGTTGTACGTATCACTTCTTATGGGCAAATTCTAGACCCTTTTGTCTATCCTCTGTAGGTATCTACACCATTTTCTAAGGATATCTAACCTATCAGATTCTCACTAGCCCTTCAAGGTTCATCAAGGTCAGCTCAAGCTAGCAGTTTCATAGGTAGTGTTCTAACTCTGAATATTTTGTGTGGCGAGCTGACAACTCAGTTAGGTCCATTAACGTTGGTTTCAAGAAAGATGTAGAAAATGAGACGATTAGGAAAAATGAGAAATGTGGTAAGAAGAAGCTAAATGAAACAAATTTTGTTTTGGGATAGGAAGTCATGCTAAACAATATCCATCATGTGGAGGAAACGACTATGGTTTTCTAGTTTTCTATATGAAGGATGAACCACGGGGGCTTCACTCAATGAACCTATGGCATATCATGTGTGTTCCTGGCATACCAAACAATACCTTTAATTAGACTATATATTGGAAAATACCTCTAAACATCACATTATTTAACCATATACCAATACAAACCCAATACTCCTTCCCAATTTAAAAAACCCCTACTTTCACTAGATATTATAGGTATCCATTTTACCATTAACATGTTTTATACCCCTTTATAAATTTTCATTAACTTTGAGTTCCATTTTTTATACCTGTCAATATAAAAACCCTTTACTACATATTATATGATCAATATATTGTGCCATTTTTTTCTCAACATATATCCCCTAATATGAATGCATGTGGTATGTTATTTCTCACCCAGTGAAGCCCTCATGGGATCCACATGGACACTCTACGTTGGTGGACCGAAAAATATATCTTGCTACCACTGAGTTACAACCAAAAATTCGAGATTTTAGCTAAAGGTTGGATGGCTTGGGTGAAAAACTCTGGGGCAAATGCTCATATCCTTCTCAAGGGTCATTGGTTCTACGGTTCACATGATGTATTCTTAAAATGTTGGTTTTTGTAGTTTGATGTTTGCACTAAAAAACTTAATTTCCTTCTGATATGGGTTTGGCTCATCGACCTTCCACTGATATTGTGATCCTAGGCGATCATCAAATAAATTAGGAATGATCTTCTATGAAGCTCATGAATCCTACAAAAGTTTGGGATATATGGGTATGGCTACAATTCAGGTAGAACTGAGTATGGATAAGGGTTTAGCATACATTATCACTATTATCTATGGCAATCAGTTCTACAAGAAAGCCATGAACTGTGAAGGTATCCCCTTGATATGTAGTCATTGTCATTATTATGGTCATATTTGATTCAATTTCCCTCTAGCATGTTGGAAGAAGGGTTGGGTTCCAAAGACCCAACTCTAGCCCTCTCCTTCTCTAGGTAATCTCTCGAGGAAGAAGATTATCATAGATCCTCCTCTTTAGGGCTCAGGGGTCAAACCTCTTCGCTAATGGGCATGTGTCTACCTATCAAGGGGACCCAACTACGAGATTGATAATTGTGGCCCCATGTATGTTATCAATCCCTTCCTTTGCCCTTCCTGATACAAATTTTCAACTTTTGTCTACTTCATCGAAGGATGAGAATTTTTGTATGGATTATTTCCCCCCTTCCCCCTCCTCTGTAATGTTTACTCTCATTTATTGAATATCAACTCTATCCAGTCTTTGGAGCACTCTCCTATCATTCCCACAAACACCCCCGCCCCTTAATCATATCTCTCTCTCCCCCTCCCCCTCTATAAAGTTGATTGATCCCTTGGTTTTGTTGATTCAAGAAAAGGATTAATCCTCGGGTTCCTCTTCTTCAAACCCTTGTCCTTCCTACAACCTATAACCCTAATAATGTAACTCCCCTTCCCTCCCCGATGATAAGTATTACAAATCCAAAATTCTGGAGGGAGGCCTTGGTGGACTCCCATCTGATTGGTAAAAGGGGTTGAAGAAAAAAGTCTTATTTCTCTTGGGCACAAAAAATTGCACTTGAAGAGATCCACATTGGTAAGAAGAAATATTTATATGGGACTCTTAGAGAATCAACCACCAATAAAGGATTGACATGAAGATTCTTTCCCTTAATTTTCAAAGCTTGAATATCCTGACAAAAATATTGGCTCTGAAGCAACTAGTGGATGTAATCTGTCCTCAAATCTTGTTGCTACAAGAATCAATGATGGAAGGTAGTTCAGTGAAAATATCATTGTCCTCAGTTTGGTCGGTGTTGGTATGTGTTGCTCTAGATTCCCTTGGGAATTTTGGTGCAATTGTAACTGAATGGAAGAAGGTAGATTTAAAACTAATTTCTGTTTGGTCAATAGAAAATGGCCTGATGACTGAGGTTTTTCCAGGGATCTGGAAAGGGATTTCTATGTTCTAAACTTTTACTAGCCTTACTTGGAGCAAGATTAATTCTGAAGGAATATTTTTTCACATGCAAGCCTAGCGGAGGGTTCGTTTATTTGTGGAGTAGATTTCAACTTCACCATTGGCATGGTGAGAATGGGTGCCAATGGCAAGAGTTGACTCTCTATCTAACTTTTTTCTGAAAGGCATGGAAAAGGAGAGTCTCCTAGACCCTCAACCCATAAAGTTGCTTCCTACTTCGAGAATCAACCAAGTAGGTCAAGATCGCATAACAAAGCATATGGACAAATTTATGATCTCAGAAGTTTTGATGGAAGAAAACTTGAGGACGAGGCAATGGGTAGCTTCAAGCTCCTACTTGGACCACTACCCAATTTTCTTTGAATTAAACAATTCATAATCAAAGCATCCAAGTCTCTTTAAATTAATACCTCATTGGTTGAAGACCCTTTGTTCCTCGCATCAAAAATGTTTGGAGGCCCTTCGACCCATTAGCCGAAGAATTTCTCCCCCCTTACAATTTAAATAAAATATCAAAAGAGAAAAAGTTGTTGCCTTTGGTTGGTGCAAGAAACATTGCACAAAGGATACTCAAAAACTCATTGAAATCGAAGAAAATATCAAGTTTCTTCTTAAGCGAGAGGATCGTGGGATAGAATATGAAGCTTAGATAAAAATTATTAAAGTTCTTGAAGCTCAACGGAAGTTAATGCTCTAGTATTTAAAAAAGTAATGGTGAATAAAAAAAACGCTCTATGATTACATGATGGGAATGAAAAAACTATTTTTTTCATCTTTTTGTAAACCACGATAAATTTATTAATGCTGTATGGGTTATTCAAAAGAGTAATGGCTCCCAAGGCACTACTTTTAAGGACATTGCTTTGGAAGGTGTATCACATTTTCATTAGCTTTTTTAAGGTAAGGAAATGGTAAATATTGATCTTATCCTCACAGTGATATTTTCCTTTCCTCTGTTTGTGGAGGATTAAGACAACAATTATCTTCTAGATAAAGTATCTTTGGACGAATTGGAAAAGAATCACCATGGATTTTAGAAAGGCAAAGGTACGGACCTAAATGAACTCCTGATTGAATTATATATTGAATTCTTTGATTTTCGAGGGTTGGATATTTTAAAGGTGGTGGAGTACTCAAAACTGTGGGGAAAAATCCTTTCCCCCTTCAAATCCACCTTTATTTACCTCATCCTAAATTAGATAACCTCGGATCCTTTGAATTTTTTCATGTGATCTCACTGTGCAATTGTTTCTACAAAATTATTGCAAAAACTATATTGTTGAAGCTTAAGAGAATACTGTATGAGAATATCTCACTCGAATAATTTGGATTGGTCTGTGGTAAACATATCCATGATGCCACTAGTCTAGCTCGGGAAGGGATTCACTCTATTCACAAATAACATTAGAAGAATGTGGTATTTAAAGTTGATCTGTAAAAATATTTTTATAGGGTAAATTGGCTATATGTCAAACTTCTTATGCTACATATAGGATTCCACCAACCTTTTATTTCATGGATTATGTGATGTATTTCATAAAATTATTTTCCCTCCTCATAAACGGTGGTGCATCCACCATTTTCAATGCACGTCACTATCTTTGATAAGGATGTCCTTTGTCTCCTCTTTTGTTCCTTCTACTCATCAGAGAAGCTTTATTCAAACATACATTCAAAGGAATCCAGTTGGGTCAACTTGCTCCCTAACACACCTTTTATTTGTCGATGATATTTTCATCTTCTATGATGTTGATATTTCAAATTTGGATTTTGTTATCTTTTTCCTCAAAGCTTTCTGCAATTTGGTAGGAATGGCAATCAATAAAGAAAAACCTTCATTTTTCACACGTTTCCTATAGATACAAGATTGGCCAAGGTTCTCTATAGCTTTAGAGGTACCAATTGGGGACTTAAATCAAGGAATGAAATATTTGAGGTTTACTTTTAAACCAAATAACCACAAGAAACCATATTGGTTCTCGATGATAGGGAAGATTCAAGAGACAATCGAACACTAGTGCAATAGTTGGCTCTCCAAAGATTATCATGAAGTCCTTATAAAATCTGTCATTGAAGCTATTCTGGTATTTTGGGCCACCCTAGCCTAGATTCATATAAGGATTCTTGATAAGATAAAATAAAAATCTCTTCAGTTCCTATGGACAGGCAAGGAAGACAAGAGTCACTTTTCCCTTTTTTCTTGCTAATCCATAGCCATCCCAAAATATCTTGATGGTTGGGGCATAAAATATCTCAGATGGTTTGCTTCAACGTTCGCTGCAAAATCTAGATGAATATTTATTAAAGTGAAGGTTTATGGGATGAATACACTTTTTAGAAATATACTAGCCCTACTCCTCTAATGGATTAGGTTAGGGATCTGAACAAATCGAGACCCTCTAATTCTATTACTTGGAAGGCCCTCATTCAATATTTTCAAAGTCTCTCCCCCAAATTATGTTGGAAATCAGGGAATGGAGGTCATTTTATCATTAGGAGGGATCCCTGGATGGGTTGTATTAGAAATCACATCCTCCTCGAAATTCTCATTAGTCAGATTAATAGTGCAGGTTTCTTTTACATATCACAAATCTCGAGGAAACTAGGACACCATGGATTTCATAATTGGAAGAGTAGTGAAGATATAAATTTTGAAGGGGAGATAGTGGATGGATGGAATTAATACATATTGACTCTCCATAATTCTCATGTTTCCTTATCAAATACGATGGACATGATTATTTGAATTCGGGACTCATCTGGAAACTACTTGTCAAAAGTCATTTATAAATGTATTATGGAGGTAGCTTCCATCTCCCAACTACTTTGGTGGGGTAACATACTCAAGCAATTTCATTTCTCTACTAAGGAAAAGTTATTCATGTGGCATCTCCTCAAAACTAAGGCTCCCACATTGGACAACCTACAAAAGATATCCTTTCATGGGCCTGATAGCTTCCCTCCCTATAAGGTACAACTGGATTCTATCAACCATCTTTTCATCAACCGCTCATTTGCTAAGGAGGTTTGGGGGGGATTTCTAAGCTAAAAGGTGTAGTTTTTCACTGGGTGGGGGTCTCCATTGAAGATTTTATAAAACAATGGCTTTCCTCACCTATTGAAAATGCCTACAAGGCCTTCCCATTATCGATTACCTGGGGAATTTGGCTTGAACAAAATCAAGCTATCTTGAAGGCAAGTCACCCTACGTTATGAAGGTTGTTATCCAAGGTTATTGTTGTACTTAATACAAGCTTCAAGCCATTCTATTTTGTCTAGCCTTCCACCATCCATGAGGCCATCATACAAATCCTCCTTGTGGGCCTTCTTTGATGGAGCTACCTAGCAGAATCCCCAAAAGGAGGAGTTGGAGGTCTCCTCTTTTTTCTGAAGGTCACACAATCTCCTTTTGTGTAGGCGTGGTCCAGGTTACCAACAATTATGCAGAACTTATCGTGCTCAATTTTCTCCTACATATTGATCTCAAACATAACATCTCAAATATTCATATTTATGGGGACTCTCTTTTGGTGGTCAAATGGATGAGGGGCGAATAACATCTACAAAACTTCAACCTTCAACCACTTTCTCAAAATATTAAGTATATGGTTTAATATTTCACTATAATCTCCTATGACCATATTCTTAGGCACAAAAATCAACATGGAGACTCCCTCTCAGAGATGGGATTAGACTTTGACTTATCGCAGAGGAAAAATATGGTTGTAAAACATACTCTTTACATGCTCACTGGGCCCAAATTGGATAGTTTGGTCCTTCATCAATTTATCAGGTTCATATATCTGGATTGTTTATATATATGATAGTACACAGGTCATCATGAGTACATTTATGATTTTTCGATAGGTTCCATATGGATTGATACATTTTTTTAGCATGATATGTATATTTCATCATGAGATGACTTTATAGACTTCTTATGATAGTTTACTTATGACCGTGTGGGATCATATCTTTTTTTTTTAACCTCGTACTATTTTTTAAATGTCTTTAAACACATGAGGATATACTTTAATAATTTCTTTTTTTTAAACATTATATAGAATATTTCATAAAAGAAAAATATAAT
>APFE031737259.1:0-11255 GCA_000404065.3 Pinus taeda
ACTGAAAATGCTGAGAAAGACAATGATGGGGGTCCAGGTGGACTTGGCAGGTGGCCACCAATATCCACCTGGATCAAAAATAGACTAAAAAAACCACTGAATAACAAAACATGTGAAACTGAAATGACGATTTGTAGAAATATATCCATGCCACATCCTTTGCTGACCTCTAGTCCAACCACGTTTCTATTGCATCACACTTCTCATTCTCTCAACCTGTCTCTGTCACTTTTAGTCTTAACAGTTTTAATTCGTGGCTTGTAGGAATCAAGAATGATCATTCTCGATAACCATAACATGTCTTTAGTGCAACTGCCAACTCATCTATCCACCTAGACTTCTTGCATAACATTATCAAATCCATGCATTCCCTTTAAAACTACCATAGTGTAATATCTGGGATTTTCTAGCACCGACATTTAGCATTAAAAAAAAACCTTTTAAAAAAGCAAATTTCGATCCTCTTTAGCCCCTTTTATTTTGAGCCCTTTGATAACTTTTTCATCATATGACCAGGGGCTATGACCAAGTGCTTAGCCCTCTTGTGTTAGATCCTTTGGACTCATGTATAAGAACCCGTTTTCCTTTGTTAAATGTTTCAGCCCCTTTTCTTTTATTTTCCTCTATATATCGCATTCTTAGCCAAATATCGGAGCTCGAAAAATTGAAAACTTTCAACTGGACAACCTTTGCGAAACTATGAATGTCGATCTCTGATTAAGCCCATTCTTTCCTTAATCCCTAAAGCTTAGGTGGTAACTAATATGATAGGATCTTGGGATGGGGGATGATTCTTTGGTATACAGTATCACTAATGGTCCCCCTTGGTAACTCATGGGACCGCATACTTCAGCACCATGTCCCATTTGAGGTATCCCAAATGGCATATTAGCGATTTCTAATACATGTCTTTGGTGCATCCTCCCGAAAATTTTGATATCTAATTTGCGATGTGGGCTATCCCACTCGAAAATAGGATTAGGGAGGTCCTGCGATATCAGGATATCACAATATGCAATTTGATAACACTGCCTATGGTTACGCCCTCTAGAACTTGCGATCGTAGAATGTTGATCTCCAAAAATTGATGCCATTACTGCAAGGTATCGCTTCCTGAGTGGTGACACATGTCACTCGAATATTCCACCATAGGACCCCTGAAAATTCCATATCATCATGCCATGTGTCCACTGTACTGCCATGTCAAGGTGACGTCAACCACCACGTGGACCTATCGAGACCACTAGTATTCTACCATGTGACTCCCTAGAAGAGAGAGAAAAATGCTCACCTGCCCTTGGTTTTTTTCGTTGATTTCTTTTGTCAAATATTTCAAGGCTTTCCGGGCACTTTAACCCTAGAGGTTCAAATCCCTGCAATTTTAATCGCAATTGGAACTTTGAAAGGGTGTCATATCTTTTATCATCGACCACGATGTTTCGATCTCCTATTGCTCTGATGCCTTGGACATCCGATATGCGGGATCACGTTGTGTGACCCCACCAATATTGCAGGACCTCTAATCTCCGATTAATGATATCAACAATAAATGATCGCTATTGTTCTCTGACCTCCTCTTTTTGTACTTTAGAAAACTCTGATTTGCGGAATCCAGGATTATACTTAAGCATTTTCTTTTGACTTCTGATTTCAAGGGTAACTTTCAATCTACTCTAACTTTTGATTCCAAAGTCTGTTTCACGGGTTCCATATACTGTTGGAAAGCTAATTTCAAGAGTTATCCATTGGAGGGGGTCTAATTTAGCCTTGAGTGATTATGTGGCTTGGAGGGTAGCCCCAAACGTCCCTGTTCTTTTGCCTTCTTTGTACAGATGGAACTCTTTCTTCAAAAGGTGACAACACTATGCAAGGGGTATTTGTTCATGAGCATAATTTTGTTCAATTCCATGTAATATGTACACATCTACCAAGTCTCATCCTTCCTTGGCACAATGATGATGGGTGACCCACATAGTGATGTTCTCAGTTGATTGACACCTTTTCCCAATAGTTGTTGCAACTTCTTATTCACCTCACATTCTTCTATCACAAACTGCATGTACATCCCAATGTTTCACCATGGGGATTGTTCCAACAATAGTTGTATCTTGTGCTCCACTTCCCTCTTAGGTGGTAACCCTTTAGGCTCTTGAAACACATCCTTGTGTACTTGTAGCAACTCTTACAGTTGTTTTTTTTCTCTTAGTGTACCCCTCTAGGCCCTGCCTTTCCTCTTATTGAATCTTATACAGATTTACTTTCTCTTGAAAACAATAAAACATACTTCCTGCTAGAACTGATAAATTTATTGGTTTGTTTGGCACTTACCTGTGAAATTTTTGTCTTACCTTTGTCCTTGTTGATGATGAATGTGTTTACATCCTTGACAAGTTGGTATTGGTTGTCTCTTTACATGAATATCGCATATCACATGTACATGTAAAGACTCCCAAACATGACTCCACATACATCAAGGGAACCACATCTAGTTCTACTTCATCAATAAAATCAACACTCATAGAAAACTTATTTTTGCATTGTTTTTTACCATCATCTCTGCATCCTTATTTACCTCTCTTGGTGGATATGGTTTTGGATGATCATGAACTTCCAACCCCAACTTCTTGACCATCTCTGCTACAATGAGATTTTCTTATGATCCCGAGTCAAATAAAGCATCAATCTTCGTCTTCTTAACTTATACCTTTATATGGAATAGTTTGATCATTTCTTTCTCTTCCTATTTTTGAAATCTACTCTTAAATTTGGCATCTAGGGAGAAATTCCCTAGCACTCCTCCTCTCATTTGGTTAAGAAAACGAATTATTATTAAAAGAGGACTCTTATAATAAAAAGAATTTGATTTTTCTCCAAGTCAACTTTTATTGGAGGGGAAATTTTAAAATTTAAAATTGATAGGTTGGTTATCATTTAACTCTAATTCATTGACTATAAATAGGACTCCATTATGCAAAGAACGAACCATGAGAATCATCCTTCCCTCTCTGCAATTTAGTTCGATGGATCTAAGACTTTGATGGGTATCAAGTTCATTGGTCAACTCTCTCACAGGGCTTCTCTCTCATGAAGATCTCTCTCACAAGTTACAAGTATTCCTCTTTCCGGCCTATGTTCTTGCTCTCTGGCTCATGCTCTATGCTTTTTGTATGACCATGTTGTAATGAACTTCCGCTTCATTGATATTTCACGTATGCATGGTATTGTCTCTTGAATCAATAGCATAACACGTATGGCACAATCACGATATACTCTTATAATATGATCCTTTATATTATATGGCTATATGGCTCACATCACATAGAAAAGTCAACAGATTTATACGCTTTTTATGCTACGTTAAGGTATGATCTTTCTACAATCTTATTGGCATCACTGCATAGAAGTCTCCACATATCATTCTAGTTATGGCACTATCATTAGCCTATTATGAATGAGTCTTGGTATAGTTGTATAGACTAATCTCAATACAGATGTGATATCTATTAGATGGGCATATGTTTTCACTATGGCTATCATATTGTTTTGTGGCTTGATGAATGACACATAGTCATGTATTATGGGCATTTCTTTGTTCTGAGCATCACATATATATCTTATGGGAATATTTTATATATATTTTTGGCATGTGTTGGATCGTATATATCCTTTTTCATCACTTCATTGCAGCATGGACATCAATATGTTGACATATCATTCACTATTGGTCCCATCTCTCTACGTACAGTCTCGAAATAGAAGCATGTAGCACAATATGTTAAGCTTCAGAAATTTAGTATATGTGTGTATTGGTATGGCAAGCATTCTATGCAGCTAAGTTTGGTACTTCTACATTATAACATATATGTAGTATTAGCTACATTGATTTGACAACGTACATAGTATAGTATTGGTAGCATCTCATTACAATAAATGTATCATATATGTATTGATATGATTGTATGGGAATAGTAATGGAATGGCGTAGGTTTCAATGTGTTTATATGGCATAGCAACATCGTAAGAGAAACGTTGATTTTGGCAGGAAGCAGTGTTCTCATATTTTTCATTGTCCAAAAATGTAGTTGTGAACCTCTCTCGATTGGCCCTAGATGGCCTGATATGATTTTAAATGATAATGATGTACTATGTATCTCATCTGAACAATTGATGAAATCTAATAGTAGAAGAAGAAGAATTAATTCTGACTTTTCCCCCTTGTGGGGTTTTGCCCTGATCTTCGACCATTCCTGGTGTGTCTATGTGTGTGTGATTTTCTTCTCATGTTCCTTTTATTTTCATTGCACTGTTGATGATGTTGTTCTTTCTATATAATTTCACATGTTTATAATGATGGTATGGTGGAATGAATATGTAAATAATGAAAATTATATAAATGTAATTATCAAAGCAAAGGACAATTCAACCCACAGAAAACTTAACAAGATTTACCTCCTTTTGCACTAATGTACAGATAATCTTCTCATCCACGTCCAAGTTTATTTCAACTTGGTTTCTCAAGTCAGTGGCCATGACATTCTTCTTATTATATTTATTTTTCTTCTTTGGGTTCAATTCTAGATGTAACTTTCAGCACTTCTCCTCTATATGTCCATCAATGTTTCATAGGCTACTAGGATCTTTGCACTGGTGTATTTTGGTTGTAATCTTTTTATCTTTTCCTAATTTTTACGTCTTCTTCCCCTCTTAGAAGCATCTTGTTTCCCCTTCTTCTTTAATCCACTTGATTACACTCTCTTCAGGCCTATTTTTTCCAGGTATTATGCATATACACAAGCCTCGTCCACTGACTTGGGCTTGAACAACATTATTTTCTCACATAGGTGGTGGTGTAGACCCCAAAAATACTTCAGGATTACATTCAGGTTCCTTGGAGAGATACCCATCATTATGGCCATATTTCTGAACTTTGCGGTGTACTCTTGACCCTTTGGCCCATCTTTTGTCTGAAGTAGTACCACCAGATCCATTGGTCTTCTACATACCTAATAGGGTAAAATTGTGACTTAATGAAGGTTTTGAATGCACCCACTTATTCACTGGAGTCTCTCCCTCCAACCTCAAGGTCTTTGTGTGACTCTCCTACCAAGTAAGTGCATGGCCCTCTAATTTCAAACGCGCAAATGAAATCTTTTGTCCTTCCTCGATTTGATGGACTCAGTTGTTGCAACCCATGATTTAGCTTTAGAGCATCAATCTTATTGTGGTATGACTTGATATTGAAATTTTATTCCATTTTAAATAGGGATTATGATTGGTTCACAACACTCAAACTGGGTTGATCTTTTTAGGGTTTTTTCTTTAGTTGGTTCTTCATTTCTTCCCAATCCCCCTTCTGATTTTTCCTCTACATTTGAACCCCCATATTCTCCAAATATCCCAAGGTTATTGGTTAGGGCCGCCATGAGGAGGTTTACATTTTGATTTATATATGTGACTTGCTTCAATCAGGAAAACCTCACTTCTACAAGATCATGAGAGTTATTCACAAATTGTCAGCCATGATTATGGTTTTATGATTTTTGGCCCCACCGATCTAGATCCCCTAAAATACCCAAAAAAAAAGTTGTTATGATACCAATATGATCCGTAAACTACGGTGGGTATTCCATTGCACAGTTCATCACAACAGATCTAATAATATTATATTCAAAATCTGAAATTTTACACTATTATAGTTTTATTAGATTTCTAGATCCATAAATTTTATTATGAATAGTGCATGCATCCAAATGAAAATTATGCAGAAAATAGAGAATGGAAAAACAACATTTCACACACATAAGACAGAATACATGCTTTGGGAAATCCTTTCAGGAGAAAACCCAGTTAGAAGATGAGGTCGCTCCACTCTCTTTCTTTGTCTATAAATATGGCTGCAAGTACAAAGAAGTATGGCTCAGCTATGGATCAAATGCACTTCAAAGAATGGAATGTCTCCTCCTAATGGTTCGTTTATAACACAACACAATAGACTATTAGTGATTAAGTTTGACTACCTCAACTCTTAACTTGAGTTACAATATAGACTCTTCTAGAGTCTTTTACATCACAATCCCATTTTCCATGAATAATCAGGGTTGACATGGCATACTCCCGAATTATGGGTGTGAAAATAGGAAGTCCAACTTCTAAGTTGCAAAAATTTTGCATGTATACTCTGATTGACTCACTTCTTATGTCATTAGAAAGATGTTTGTGCGTAGAATAACATAAAAAGATTTTTTGCTAAAGCAGCAAAGTTTTACCCCCAGAAAATGTCGTTCGATGCCTCAAAATGATCCTTGAAGGTTTTTGGCCTTATTTTTCCAAACTAGGTTCCACCAGTAAAAACGGTCCCATGAGCTAATTGCTCCACTTTGTCCACTCTAAATTCATTGAAATGGATGACAAACAATATAATGAAAGGTTTAACTTTATTTTATTTTTTTAATCAAATTGTACTAAAATGTGTAAATTAAATGTAGGATGATCTCAATATCTTTTATGTTTTGCCTATGGATATATATTAGCATCTTGTCCAAAGAGGAGTCTCCACAAATGAATGGATTGAAAAATATAGAATCATTTTCACAAAAAGATTGAAAGATGAATCAATATGAACTTGGAAAGATCTCAACAACACCCACACCTCTAAGCATTTATGGATATTATTCTTCTATCATGGAGTTGAAAACGTCGACGACATCATGATTTATAGAGATAACTTCATTTTTAATGATCTTATTACATGGAAATACTTCGGGGAAAGGGAAAGAGGAGGATTCTTAGAATGATCAACAGTTGAGTTGTTTGTAGTTAACTCTATTTGTTCAATGACTTCATCATTACTTTATTTGAGAAACATGTAAATCAGTACTAGACCACTGAAACTATGTTTCATTTATCTACTTTATATTTTTATTCTGGATTATCTAATTTATGTTTTGATTTTTAATTTTTTTGGAGTGAAATTCTATTTTTAGATATTTATAATATATTTTGATTTTTTTAATTAGATTTTTTGTGAAATCTTATTTTTAAATTAAAAAAATAAAATAAAATAAATAAATAAATAAATAAATTATTTGGTATAAATTATATGATTTAAATATATAAAATGTTAATGAATTTTAAACAAAATTAGTAAAAAAACAAACAACAAAACCAAAACAGAACATAATTGAACTGAACATACAACTCACATGGTCATCAAAACAAATCGAAAATCTAATGATGACTTTGCAACCCAACTAACATTGGAAAAAATTTAACATGTAGAAAAGAGTAACCTCGACTTAGCTTCATAAACATTGAACCAAATAATCAAGGAAAAATTTACAACTCACACAGTCATCAAAGCAATCGAAAATCTAACTTTCTCGTAACTATTTCAAATAAACCAAATCTGCAATCAAACTAATGTAATATGAAAGAAAACTCTAACAATGACTTTGTAGATTTTGACACACAAATGACATTGAAAAAAATCTAACTTTGCTTCATAAACATTGAACCAATTTTACAATTACAAAAATTTAAGGTAACTTTCTCACTAACTATTTTAAATAAACCAAATGTAATCAAAATAGAAATGACTATTTCCATTATGTAAGAATAACGGTTTTCTGGATCCAAATATTATATTGATACTTCACAAAATTAACCTCATTGCTATTAAGATATTTCCAAAATCTATAATCTAGCTAAGTTCAGATATTCCCAAAATATATATTCAATAAGTTCAACAAAGCCAAAGATTATTATATTGATATTTCACAAAATTGACCAGATTGCTATTAAGATGTTTCCAAAATCTATAACCGAACTAAGTTCAACAGAGCAAAAGAACATATCAGTATTTCACGAAAGATGGTTTTGCTTCTTATTCCACTAAAAACTGCTTAATTATTACTCATTACACGAATAAGAGCATGCTTAATATATTAATTTAAGCAATTGCAATGAACGAGAGGAGCATTCTCAATGGCTTCCTTGGTTTCTGCCTGAAATATTTTCATGGCAACGGATGACAGGTAGACAAGAACCACTATTCCTTTCACCCTCTGTCTAATTTGGTAAGGGATCAAAAATATCAACAAGTCAGGTGTTGCTCCCACTCCACCTTTTGTAGGCCCATCGTAGGCTGGTTTTCCCCGCCTGAAATCCACATCTTGAAACCTAATTTTGGTACAATCCAAAATCGCATAGGTTCCAACCACTATGAATAGGGGGTGCCCTTTCAACTCCATCAAGTCTGTCACTAACCACATGTAGTCACCATTCACACTCCTTTTCACTTCCTGGATCAGTTTGACAGCGAAAGACAATAGTTTCTTTGTTAGATCTCTAATTGTCATTTTCATGCATGTCAAACAAATCGCGTTTCCATAGAAGCCTTCCAGAAGCAGCGGCTCTAATTTCACTCGAGCGTCCATTACAAATATGAACTGAACTTCCTGCTCCATCAGCCGTTGGAGAGACCTTGTTCTCAATTGCCACAAAACACAGATAGAACATCAAAGGTTGAACACTTTCCTTGGTCTATTGCTTGTCTCTTAAGCAACTTGATCTCCTTTTCCGTGAAAAAAAAAACAAAAACAAACAAACAAAAAATCTACCATATCTTTCATGTTCACCATCTTTCCATCCTTGCAATCGATTTGATCATATGCATAGGGGGGGAATTTAATTGCAGGATTCGATTGGGGTTAGAGGATTTCTCTTTTCCAGACCAGTAGAACTAAAGGCCTGGCTGCCCCCTTGACCATTTCGGAGAGAGCTTGCATGAACTGAACGTAGCCAATGATGTCACTCATGGTGTGATTTAGACACGTGGCCAATATTAATCCTTCGCATCTCAGCTACGTCACTTGAAACATCATTATCTCATGTATATTTACAAACAGTCATTTTTTAGTGTTTTTGGACTATAGATTTTGTGAATATTCCTGAATCAACAATCAAGAAGGGTCAAGATTTTAAATATGACTATATTTGAAATTAAATAGTCAAAAACAAAAACAAAGAATACAGGAAAAAGAAAACAGAGAATACACAGTGCTTGATGAGCTTAGAGAAAAAGTAAAGGTGTTTGAAAATCATAATTATCAACAACCATAACAAAAAGATCAACAATAATAGAAACAAGGACCTCAAACACCTAAAAGTGGTGTTAGAATATCAACCAGGATAAGTAGATCCCCTTAATGATACTCTCCTTCATTATATTATGTATTGTTGAATGATTATGGTGAACCAAAATGTTATGAAGAAGCAGTGTAGGTAGAAACCAGGAAGAAGTGGGAGAAAGCCATGAAAGAATAGATGGACTCCTTGGTACATAACTAAACTTGGGACTTAGTAACATTACCTACAAGTAAAACAAAATTGTAAAATAAATGGGTTTACAGGTTGAAGGAAGAACATGGAGGTAGAAGAAGGTATAAAGCTAGACTTGTTGTGAAAGGGTTTGCACAGAAGAAAGTTATATACTTTGATGAAATATTTTCTCATATAGTTAAAATGACTTCAATCATAATTATTTTAAGTCTAGTAACAAAAGAAGATTTTCATCTTGGGCAGATAGACGTAAATGGTATTTGGAGGATGAAATCTATATGCAGTAGCCACAAGGATATGAGGTCAAAGGGAAGGAGAAACTAGTGTGCAGGTTGAAGAAGAGCTTGTATGGCTTAAAAAAAGCTCCAAGGCAGTGGTATCTAAAATTTGACAGGTTTATGTCTGAACAAGGTTATACTATATGTCACTCTAATCATTATGTTTATCTCAAAAGGAAAAATGATGGAAGCTATATTATATTGTTATTGTATGTAGATGACATGCTTGTTGAAGGGTCCAACATGCAGGAAATAAAAGTGCTCAAAGGAAAATTGGCAAATTCATTTGCAACGAAGGATTTGGGTGTTGCAAAACAAATCCTTGGTATGAGACTAACTAGAGTCAGGAAAAATTACAAATTAACATTGTCTCTTATTTAATTAAATTTACTTTATACATATAATCTATATATAGGTAAGGTCCCTTATTTACTTTTAATTTATAACTGGTTTGTTTGACCCTGGTCCCTAGTCAAATTTAGATGTTGTCCTAGTTAGCCGTTGGAGGCTCTGCTCAAAGTATTTAACAGGCAAAGATAGATCTGATTTTTCAACTTTTCCTGACGATGAACCACACGAGTTGGTTCGAAACACGTCAACAATGATTTTCTCAATGTGATTTACACTGAAATTTCTTCTTATAATGGAAGCATTACATTTTGGGGAAGGAAACGGTCATCCACACAGACCACCAACCCCTGCAGTTCATACAGACCCAAGGGAAATTGCAGAATGATCGCCACCAGAAGTGGTCTACATACCTGCAACAGTTCCATTTGAATATAAAGTATAAGAAGGGCAACACCAATAATGTTGCAGATTGCCTCAGTCGACCACCGATCATGGCGTTATTCACCGTGTTCAACTCTTGTGGGCACGAGACTTCTGATTGGCCATTTCTCTACAAAGGCGACCCAAAATTCGGCCACACATACCAGACACTCTTGGAGGGTCTGCATGTTCCAGATTTTCACCTCCAGGATGCCCTGTTATGCCACCTGGGTCACCTTTGTGTTCCTTCAAGCGAGCGTGCCAAGATGATTTGGGAAGCACATTACAGTCGGGCTGCTGGTCATTTCGGGGTCGAGAAAATGGTGGCAGTATTGCAAAAGTATTTCTATTGGCCGAATCTTCGATAGGATGTTGGGAAGTACATCAGATCATGTACTGCTTGTGCCACTGCCAAACCGACCATCAAGAAGCAAGGCCTCTATGCCCTGCTGCCGACCCTTAGCCGACCTTGGGAATCCATCTCCATGGATTACATGTCAGGCCTTCCTTTCATTAAGCATGGAAATCACTGTGTTTTTGTGGTCGTTGACAGGTTCTCGAAGATGGCTATTATGGTGGCCTGCAAGAAGAATATCATAGCAGAAGCCACTGCTAAATTCTTCTTTGAACGAGTGTGGGTGCACTTTGGGATCCCATAGTCTATCATCTCAGATCGGGACAGTCGGTTCCTTAGTACATTTTGGTCCAGTCTCTGGTCAATGCTGGACACCAAACTCACTAAGTCCACAGCCTTCCATCCTCAAACCGATGGCCAGACAGAGGTTGTCAATAGGATGATTGTGCACATTCTGCGCATGTATAACTCAAAGCATCCACGCATATGGGACGAGAGCCTCCCCTATGTTC
>APFE031737261.1:0-13948 GCA_000404065.3 Pinus taeda
ACTTCCACAAAAAATGGATCCATAACCTCGATTCAAGCTGTTTATAATTCTTCGATTTTTTTGGCCACAAAACTCAATTGCAAACATTCTACTACAATTACCTATAGTATTTGAGTTTTTAGGGAGAGATCCCTCTCTAGGTTGAAGGGCCAAGTTTCATCCTCAAAGAGGTTTGAGGTTACGTTAAAGGTTTTTCCCACAACCATGTTTCCTCTAAGAGATAACGTAAGGAAAATTCATGGATTGTAGATTACTGGTAGTTGAATCAATATCAACAAACGAAAGTTGGTCAATAGTTACAATGTTTCCATTTTGATGGAGAGACATCACTCAAAAGAGTGTGGCCACGATAAATTTCATGGCATAGACGTAGTCTCACCCAAGAAGAAAATTAAAGTTCAAAGGGCCTTGGACTACCATAAGATCGATACAAACATTTTTTCCTTCCATAGTAATAGGTAACTTAGGAAGGATCCTTAGAGGCCCTCTAATATTTCTATTAAAATCTAACAGATTTTTTGTAGCAAGCACAAGCTAAGGGGAAACCAAATCTTGCCAAGTGGTTGTGGATAAAATACTGACAGAAGCACTTTGTTGACGTTTGAGTGACACACATTCTTATCATGCACTTTCACAATTATTTGGAAAGGGGTGTAAGAAGGAAGATGAGGCCATGTCAGCCTACTCCAATCAAAGGAAATAATGTCATTACTTGGATGGGGTTCAATGGAAACAAGTGAAATTCCCCCATGTGTAGAAGAATCTAAAGTAACAAGAAGAATTTGAGTCGTATTAATTTCACTCTCTAATGGGAGAATGGGATTGACTGAATGTGGAATCAAGTCGCACACTTAATTAACTAATGGTTCATCAACCTTAATGATATGTGTTTCACTCTCCAATGGAAGAGTGGGAATCCCTGTACTTTGAATTAGATCAAACACTTAGTGAGCTAACGGTAGGTTGGAAGAAAGTTTATGGTAACTAGTTGGAAGTTGTTTTTGTGAAACACTAAGTTTTTCCAACAATTTTGAGGCTTCATCCATATGACGGAAAAGGTTACTATGATAAATACCCTTGCATAACCTACAAGGAAACCTAACTTTACACTTTTTCCTAGCAACCTAACAATCACTGGCCGATTGATCAACAGTAAGTTGATGAGAATTTGTATACCATACTTCTAAGACCTTAGGAATACTAGCACAATCAATAAGAAGTTGGTCACCCTTACAAATATTTCAAGGGAATTTGAGCTTGTAGTTTCTTTTGGATGGTTCCTCAAATTTTCCATACCCAAAGTGGGTTGGTTGATTTCTTTCTTACCTTTATTATTTTCCCTTTTCTTCCATTTCTTCTTCTTCTTAGCCACCTGGTTACTAGCATCAAGACTTTTACCAGGCGAAGAAGAAGAAGAAAGGGAGGAAGAAATTTTGGGTGAAGAAGGAAAAGGGTTAACCAACAGTTGGTGTTGTTGAGACAAAGAACTTGGTTGAGGTTAAAATATTGGTTGAGGTGGTATCGTTTGATTATTTGGGACTAAAGAAGTTGAAAACAATAACATTGGTAAAACTATTGTGAATCTAGGAAGGGACAACATAGCCATATAAGGAGGAATGACATTTCCAAAATTAGGAAAAGGAATAGGATTCTTGTTAACAGGTATTCCTTGATCGATAACTTATGAAACTGTAGCCATTAGATTCAACTAAAATAAGTTTTATTAAGAATTTAAATCATATTCACAATCCAAACCTAAGGTATGTAAAAAGTAAAAATAAGAAAAAAACACACGCTAGTAAATCTAAGGACTCAAACCATGCAAAAAATATTTTCGCAATGAAATCACTAGTTGGTGATGAAATCCAATGTCACATAGGCCAATGTGAAAAGTGAATAAAGGTAGAGTGGGTGGAACTAGTTACACTGAAAACCTGCTCAATGAACACGATTTGGTGCAAGTAACTTCACTTATGCCATCTCAAGTGAAGAATACCCTCCAAAAAGGTCCAAGTGAGTCTTTCCAACATCTATTACGGGCACAAAAAAGCCTTCCCCTTCATCCTCACCTTGGGTAATAGCCCTAAGATTATGGTCTCTAAGGTTAACACTTACAATAATTTAACCTTAGGGGACATTCGTCAACTGGACATATGCGCAACGGTAGAGTAACAAAGCTCAGCCCATTGGCTTCGCAACCAAATCTGCATGAAAATAGAGAGATGTGATGTTGGGAGGATGTGACGGTTGAATGAATGTGTGGGCCTATTCTCCCACATCACTTTGCAGTGGTGGAGCTGTTTGATGAGGGGACGGTAGACAATCACTTGTGACAACAACTGTGTATGTATGTGCTTGCGCAACTTCATCACCGAAGTATGTTGAGTGGGGCTTGGGACCAAACTTCTTCTTGGGATTGACTGATTTGTTAAGACAATATTCAAATCTATCCCAAAAATATGGAAATTTCATCTGACTTCTCGGAGCTTGATAGTGTAACACACAGATGAATTCCCAAAATTCCATAGGTGACTCATGCAAGGCCTTCCATTGTTGTAAGAGTTTCTGGTCAAGAGGTTTTGGATCAAAATGATGGAAAATAGATTCAATGAGATCATAGAACTGCTCAAGTGAGTGCACGCTGCTAGGAGGCAGATTGCAACAACACTGTTGTTGATATTCACGTAGTATGTATGAAAGCAGTAGACTAACCTCCTCTACATAGAATTCATCTACATTATCAAGGAAGGCATAGAAGCCTTCTAAGTACTTAGGCTAGTCTACTTCGCCTTCACAATCATATGTGAATTTGGAAAAGAGACCAAAAAACTCCCTTGTGATGTTGAGAGTTTTGGCATGCGAAAGACATCGTGGAGGGATAAGTGTAATAGAATCCATGATAGATGTGAAAAGGTTCAAAACAGGATGAGAGGAAACACCTTGTCTCTGGACCCCCTTCAAGCACCAGAAATATTGCCGGTGCTAGACCGGCCAACATGCCAGGGGATCTCCCTAGTAAGAAGTCCCAACTAGAACTTAGATTGTTTGGTGTAGGAGTCCTAACAATGGGTTGTACAATATCGCCTTGAGTGCAGTCGTGCACAAAGGCAAGTAAGATGTCCCTGTTGGCAGCAAGGGTGTGACATATGTAGCAAATCAAGGAAGGCGCATGAATGTTTCTAACACATGGAGGGTGAGGTGAGTATGACCCTTGGAAACTTGTGAAAGCACGGAGTTAAGAATGGAACACACGAGCAAAGATGCATCGCAAATTGGAAGGCAAGCAAGCTAGAAATCCAAAGTGATGGTTAAACCAACAACACATTTCGGTATGATTCATACATACATATACAGAAAGATTCTATGCATACATGCGTAAGAAAACAAATACATACATCATTTAGATTAAATAAGATAACTGAAATGTAGTACGACATATGCATAAAACATGTTGGCTTTGTTATATTAAGAAGTGAAAGTTCCAGTCATACAATACAACCATGACCAACCACTAGCTCTGATAGTGAAACTTTAATGCCACTGACACTTGCTCTTCCAAAGAGGTATACTAGCTATGCACAGTGGAGAAGCCAAGGGTTATTACAATACTCTCCAAGATTTCTCTAAGATACTCCTATCGGAAGCTTGGCTGACCAAAAGCCTCTACAATGAGTTATGAGGGACTATATATTTCAAAGGGTGGGGTGGACCTTGACATCACCCTTTATGATTGTTCATCTACCCTCATGACTCTTCATCTAGTGATCTATGTGGCTCTAGAGACACACACAGGATAAAGAGGTCTTATGAAAGCTCGAAAATCAAAGTGATCAAAATGCTTTTGAACTAGGACCAGAGCGTAGATATCGTCATCCTAATTGTGGCAGTGTGAATGATTCGTCAATCCGAGCTCGTATGAGGGAGAACAAACCAGTCAAAGTTCTAGTCAAATTTGGGATGTGGGCTAGGTTTAAGTGTCCTACAATTTGACCAACCCTGAGGCATGAAACCTAGCTCCCGAAAGCAAGTGAAATTGTTGCCTCTTTAATTTGTCTAATAATCCTTATGTTAGACAAAATTGAAAAAATGCCCTATTATTAAATAAAATAAAATATATATATATATAATGTGGTGGTGAGCCACCACCCCCACCACCCCCAAAACTATGTTAACAAAATTTCATTGTTAAAAGGCTGACTGGCCATGACCCTCGCCAGCCCAATTGCAACCACTTAACAATACATATATTAAAGGACCGATGGCCATGACCCTGCCAGTCCAACCAAACACCGTATTAAACTTAATATTGGGGTGGGCACGGGCCACCTCCTGTGGACATGGCCCACACCCCAAAAACCTTACCATATGAAATATTAAAATAGTTTCTGAATATAAGGGTGTCGGCAGGGGTCAAATCCACTCGACCCATGTGGTCGGCCACCAAGCGGGCGGCCCCATGAATATAAATTGCAACAAAACCACAAGAAATACGCCTCCAAATGTACCAACCATTTAATATGAGGTGATGCGGGAGTTAGGGGGTGGGCCACCCAATTCGGACCCAACCCCCAACAAAAAGAAACATGTACGCAGTTTATTAAAACTATTTGGAGGTTAATATGGAGGGGTCGAGATTTGACCACCTGACTTCCTCCTCATAATTTGTTTACCTTACCAAACTTCCAACGACCCCTTGGTTTATCTGCCCTCAAAACTTATATAAACCTTCATTTCGCTAGTGTGCCTAGGCATGGAGGAACGAGGAGCAGGCATGGAAATCGAGACTATAATTTTTAATTAATTTATTGTAGGTGGAACCATGATTCTCAGGAGGATGAAATTTTTGCAGTGTCCAAATTGGACAAAATTTATGTCGATGTTACACCTCTCAGCAGCATGAACCTGATGGCGTAGTCATAATTTTGACTAAGCAACAGATTTTCAGATGACCCAGAGGAGGGAATATTTGAGGAATCTAGGGGGAATAAAAGATCCCTTAAACCCCAGATTTTCATTTTCTCAGAATTCAAAAATTGGACAGTCGATTTTGCACTATTCAACACCACAAATCTAATGGTGCGTTCAGATTTTCCATTTACTCATTTCATTTTTCGGCCACTTTTCAAAGTGGACTGTAGGTGTCAACATTTGACGTGGGAGTAGTCATTCCATGAGATTCGACGCCGCGAGATTGATAGTATGGCCAACTTAAGCAGTTTGGCATCCTTTTCTTTAGATTTCCCTTCGATGTGAGGTATATGCAATGTGTTCATGTACTTATTTTTTCTATTCATTGTGCTGCACAGATCCCTGTTTGATGTTTGATGTGGGATCTTGTTTCTTACTTGTTTTCATGATTCCTTATTGATGTGATGCAGAATCATTTGTTTGATGTACCTGTTGTCATGATTTGTCATGTTTTATTTGAGATCACTTTTTTGTATGTTGATGGGATACTCATGTGTCGCCATGTATGTTTGCATTGAGATCCCTTTCATGCCATGTCAGGGGGAAGCTCATTATCATCATGCATGAGTTTGTGTCATTCTAATAGGAGTCCTTTTTGAATCAGAGTTCCTGTAGCGGAACATCTCTTGAAGCCACTCCTGTGTGAGGGAATTTTTCTTGTATGATAGTGACATCACCTCTTATGAACATCATCACTATTGACAACACTTAATGCAGCAGCCTACACCATCTTAACATCAAGGCCCAGAGATGTAGTCCCTCCTAGACAAACTCCATTATAACCGGCTTACGTTTTCATGTGTTGGTGAATGTCATGTTCCTCTTCCTTACATTATGGAGATGTATTCATTTATGTTCGTTTAAAAATTCAAGTTAACACATCATGAAAGTAAAAGGTCTTGGAAGGGTCCTTCATCACACCTAGACCTGGATCAAGTTATATCAGAGCAGTCTTTGTGTGAATGTGAATTGCAAGTGTGAACAATGGAATATGCAGGAACATAGGACAAAAAATCGATGTACAAGACCATGCTCAAAATTTCCAAAAGAGTGGAAATAATGTATGAAACTCTACAGAAAGAGACAGAGGAAAAGAAGCAATTGCAACTTCAATTGCAAGCCAGGAAAGCGGCCCTGGAAGAACTGAAGCACAAAAACCAAAGTCTTCAAACAGGTAATGTTGAATTGAAGATGCTTCAACATGAAGATAAAGAGGAGAAACACATTTTTCTATGACAACTACAAGCAAAGGATGAGGCCTTGGAAAAGTTGTAGCGTGACCCATGTGAGGTAAAATATAATCCTCTGAATTCATGTATGTGTCATGATGATGATTTCGCTATTTTCAAAAATCATACCGCAGGAATTGGCTCCAAACTATTGAAGAAAATCGGGTATGAAGGAAAAGGCTTTGGTGTTAATGGCCAAGGCATTGTCAACCCCATCAAAGTAGAAGAATTACCCCATCAAACAGGACTTGGATATGTTAGAAAGGAAGTTGGGGAATGCGCCGAGACAACTAGTGAACCACCAGCAACAGATGATGAGAAGCCCTCGTCAGTTCTTTCCAAATCAATAGAGGAGGTAAAAGATGTTGATTTCCATTTGGTTTCGTCTTCACATAGTATGCTTTCTGTTGGATATTTAGAGATTCCAATTATGGGGACAAACATGAGGCTCCTTACCAGGATGAGCCATGAGCAGGAAGAAGAACTTGGCATTAATAACCAAGGCATAAATCAACCACTAGAGGTTGTGCATAGAACTCAATTTGCAGACTTGGGATACAACAAAGGAGAATGATCGAAGGTGTCAAATGATTCTGAGACATCATCGAAATTGTCAAGGAAAGAGAATGATGGGAACACATCCCCATCATCTCATGGCAGCACCCATTGTAGGGAGAGAGCTGAGGCAAGCTCTCATTACCATACTTACACCAGAGACAGCAAGGAAAGGTATAACCAATCTTGACATTCAAATGTTAATTTCGATTATAATCATGTTGTTAATGATAAGTGTAAAACATGGCATCGAAAAACATGTACCTTTTTGGATTACATAACCATACATTTTCTAAGTGTTGGAAAAGAATGGCAGCAAACAAAAGGATTAGGTGTGAAAGACCCTCTCAACAATAAGCAAAGAAACATGTTAAGAATATCTGGAGGAAGAAGACCCATTGCAGTCATTGTGATAGAAGTGGCCATCAAAGAGCCACTTGTTGGAGGCTCCATCCAGAGAAATGCCTTAAGGACAAAGCATCAGTGCATGAACCAGGTGAAACAATTGTTCGACAAGCAAAACCACGACAGGGGGATGACCCATTTACATTGATAAGTGAAAAATGGTTTCTAAATATGTTGTCTTGTCATGGTCGTGATTTTGTAAATCATTTGTTGCATTTTAAAATGTAAAAGTGATGATGTGTTTTCCCTCACTTGTTAAGAAACAATGATGTCTGGTCTTATTTTGAGTTGCATGTTAAACTTTGAAAGTGACGTTGTGTTTCCATCACTTGTCAAAACAAAAATAGTGTTGGATATATTGTTGTAAATCATGTGTTCCAGTGATGATGTATATCCCATCACTTGTTGAAGGAACAATGATATGTTGGCCTAGTTTTCGTAGCTGGAGTATTGCATCCATCTTGATGTAAACTTGACCACCTAGTATGTGTTATAAACTCGTGGCAAGTATGGGATGCATGGGTCATTAGTTGGTCATGAAAGTCAAGCATGTAATTTGAAGAACAATGTACTACAGGTTGCAGAGGTTACAGGTTTCGGCTCATCACTTAAGGCTCCAAAGAACAAAAGTGAAGGAGATGGAAGCGAGACCTTTCAAGACGCTTGTGATGCAGATAAGGTACAGAGAAGTTCTAGATTATTTTTCATGCTTTTAGAGGACAAAAAGCTCCTCAATGGAGAGGATTGATCCAGGTGGCTCCAGAGGCACACATAGGACAAAGAGGGCTTATGAAAGCTTGAAAATCAAAGTGACCAGAATTATTTAAAACCAGGACTAGAGCATAGATCTTGTCATCCTAATCGCGGTGGTGTGAAGGGTTTGTCAATCTGAGCTCGTATGAGGGAGAACGAGCCAATCAATGTTTTGGTCAAAGTTGAGTTGTGGGCCACGTTTAAGTGTCCTACAATTTGACCATCCCTGAGGCATGAAACATATCTCTTGAAATGGTGAGTGCCAGTATTGCAGCAAGAATTTTGCAACTCCTAGGCTGCCAACTTTACTTTTATCAAGCTAGTAGTTCGTAACAAACTTGGAAGCGTTGGTGCTGTATGCACAAGTACTAGTTCTTACTATAGGCTGTCACTTGGTCAGCCGGAACAAGATCACTAGGAGCTTAAGCCAACTTCTATAGATCTTAGAAGAAGCTATATGTGCAATGAAAGAAATAAATATTACTCTACAGAAGCTATTCTAATTGTAGAAAGGAAAAATACTAGAATGTAAAGCAAGATCTAGTAAACCCTAATTAACAAGCTAATTCTACTTTTGCCAAAAACACTATGAAAATCATTAAAGCAATGCCATTACCTACTCAAGAAAGAAAACAACATCTAACCATGTTATTTCTAGAAGTAAATAAGAAAAAAAACATATTTTTGGATTTTTATGTGTTTTTATGTGAATTCGACATGCATCTAATTTATTGTGTGTGAGTGTGGCAGTGAACATGTGGTGTTAAAGGGTGGTCTTGGAGCTTGGGAGGATGGAAGATGGAGTGGATGGGTCCTAGGAGATATTAGGTGGCCTTCTGAATGCTTTTCCCACACTCAGCCTTAAAAAAAAAGCCTACGGGAAAAACTACAGGAGGACATAAGGAAACTACAGGAGGAAAACAGGGAAACTATAGGAGGAGGCCGAGAGCAATTTCCGCTATTTTGAGGGTGTGAGAGTAGGTGGAAAAGGTGGAAGAAGGTTGGAGTGATGTGTAAGGGCACCTAAGGTCTACCATGAACCACCAGGAGAGACAAAGATGATTAGGTTTCTCAAGGAGAGAGAAAGAAGTTCTATGAAAAATGAAGGAAACTAGGGCATAATTGAGGTGAGGTTTGGGAAGACCTATAGGGCATGGATCAGATGGAGGATTTGATTGCTAATAAGCTAGCCTGCTGCTGGAAGAGATTTGCTTCAAAGGAACTGACAGTTAACCAAGAAGATCAAGCAAACAATGAAATGAGTGCATTTAGGAAAAACAGAGTTTTGCATTAAAATGGTGTAAACTATGATCTATGAAAGGAAATGCTGAGAAATGTTGCAAGAAAGGAAAGCATGAAAGAGGAATATTGCAAATCAGGAAGTGAACATGATAAAGGATATCTAAAGCAAAGAAAAATTGGACTATTAACCTACTAAAAAGCTACAAACACTAGCAGTCCTATGAATGAGGAAAATATGTGCTTTTGGGGTAGAAAGAGGGTCTTTGCCTCAAATCATGGTCCCAGAGGAAGGAAGAGTGGTCAAGGCACTATTTATAGCCTTTTGAATATTTTTTTGATCGTTGCTTAACCTAATACAGAAAGCACAAATGGAAGAAAACTACTAAATCATCAAAAGAAACCTATTCTTAACCATAAAAAAATACATCTAACAGCAAATTAATCTACAACTGAAGTAAGCATACAAATAAGAGTAAAGAGAAGCTTGGATGCTTGGATTAGGCCCTAAACCAAGAGATTTAGCCCTCTGAGGTAACTCAGTGCTAGCTCAAAAAGGAATCCATCTTCATTATCAAAAAATAATAAGTTTACATGAAATTGTCACAAAATAATAAGCTCGAAATTTGAGCAGAGTTTACATAAGCAAAAAATCTGACCCTAGTGAGGCCCTAAGCCTCTCTACTTATACATATGAAGCTACCAATAGCTTCCTTAAAATCAGGGAGGCTTGGCTCCCAAAACTCAAGATAACTATCAGTCATCCTCCACTTTCTCAGCTGCCTTCTAGTGCATGATTTGGTTGCTTGTACTCTGAGTTGAATGAAGGGGAATTCGAAGTGAGGAGTAACAAATGAGGGTGATTCCATCCTATAAGTCCTATCCTCTTTCTACTTCAAGTTATTGCTACCATTTGACGATTGGATTCTTGACTTTGACCTCGAAATCCATCAATAATCTACATTAAATACATGTTAGACCACATGGCATCATAACTAACTCAACTCACTCTATAAGCATAAATATAATCAGAAAATCATACAATAAGTTAAGAGAATGGTTGATTTGACTAGGTTAGGAAGTAAAATGAGCCCATATAATTACCCATTTATGAGGCTCATCATCACCCCCCTACTGAAGGTGTTGCTCATCCTCTAAGCAACTTAGTCAATCTCATCATCTTTTATGGCCCTGGTGGCCTCCCTAGCATCCCAAGCTTCTGATGTGGTCTGCTCATGTTGTCCATAAAACCCTACCTTTCTTTCTATGTCCTTCCACTACTTCTCCTCTTCTCCTCGTCTGCCTTCCAGCATGCCTAATAGAAGTGTGGGACTTAGTTTGAGGCCAATCCAGTTGACCTTTAGCCTTTGCATGGAGCGCTTGTACATTGGCACTCTTTTCAGTTCCTCCTTCAGCGTCATGGGGGAATGGTATTCCCTGATCTACAAACTGTGAGGTAAGGTGTTCCATCTTCTCATGCATACATGCACACAGTCATCCCCAAGTAGACTTTGCATATCTTCGAAGTTTGCAATGGCTTGTGCATGATTGGTTAGATATTTAGGGGCAATCTGAGGGTCATTGGCAAGCAGGTTATGTGTGCTGATGAGTGCCATAGGATCTGATGGCTCATATCTTATCATTAATGGCTCATTCTTCTCTTTTATCATCAATCTTTTCATTTCCGCTGCCCTCAATTCTTCATGGTTCATCCATGAGGCCATTTCCATTAATTGCATGTCCCCCAATTTGGCATTGGGGTCCCACACATTCATGTCCGTGAGGGCCATGTTGTGTAGGTAGAACTCTACCATCCTTAATTTATCCTCCAAGGTGCTTTGGTCACACAGGTCCATGAACTATGTGTAGTCTTGGAAAGGCATTGTGCCTCTTTGTGCCAAAGTATTGATTTGAAATTGAAGCCATTGGTCCTTCAGATAGAGGCCATAAGATTTGGTAGGTGTTCTACCTTATAATGCCTCCATGGATAAGTTGGCCATGTATGTTAGTTGAGTCTCTTTCTCTTGCAGTTGCTTCCTTAGGATTCCATTATCATTTTCCAGGTGGCTTCTTGTGATGACTTCTCTGTCTCTGAGAGCACTCAATTCTATGCCCATTTCCCTGAGTTTGTTTTCCATATGGCCAACATCCTCAACCCCTTTGGATCTAGCTATCTGCATCCACCTATGTGTTCTCACTCTTTCTTTCTCCAATTCGAAAAATAATGGAATTGCAAATTTCTGTGCGATTACTCTGCCTCCCTCAAGTAGATTGTAATAGAAGGCAAGACTAGGCTGAGGGTCGGGTTCTTATAGCTCTTTTTCTTCCTCCTTCACCTCTAGTTGTCCTTCTATCCTTTCCTCAAGCTTTTGGGTCTCCTGTAGTTTAGACAGTGTCTCATATAGGATTGTCTCAACCTCCTGTAGGTCTGGTTTGGAGTCCTGTAGTACTACCTTTCCCTTCCATGTAGAAGATCTTGGAGTCCCCCTTTCATATGTGATAGGTGTCTTGGAAGGAGACTCTTTCACCTTGGTAGAAGGTGAATCTTCAATGGTAATGGGAACTTTTGAAGAGGGCTAAGGTTTGTCTGTTTTAATTCTTGTGCTCTTCCTTTCCCTGAAATACATGGAGATCTGTCTTTTCCTCTTCTTCTTTGGCTTGACTAGTGTACTAAGGGCAGTGAGGGCAATTGTTGCCTCTCTTTCCAAAGTCTCAAGGGACTCTTCTCCTTACTCTACCTTCTCTGCCTCCTTTTCTCCTTCTTCTATCTCTTTTTTTGCCTCCTCAACTTTTCCCTCCTTTGTTTCTCTTCCTTCCTCCTTCCTTTCTTGCTCTGTTATGTCACCACTGGCTTCATCTTCTCCTCCTTGTTGTTCTTCCTCCTCACTACTAGTAGGACTGAAATCATAGGTTAATGCTTTTATGTCATCCTCAGCTGTCATATTTCGGAAAAATTCCCATGCTATAGGGAGTGTAAAGGTATGGAGGGCTTCCTCTACTAGGATTTTGATTAAGCCATGGTGAGCTAACTGCCCTGAATTTCCTGCTTGTACCTTGGTGTTGGAATCAATGAGGGAATGAAGGAGAAAATAAGGGATATTGAGCTTTTGAGGTGCTGGGGTATCCATGCCATACCTCAAGTCATGGAGGATTCTGAGATGATAACAATAGACAATGTCGTGCCTCCCCTCACAAGAAATGTATTTTATTAGTTGGTAGCTAACCTAATCCCAAGGATATGGTAAACTAGCCCTTCTAATTCCATTTTTATCTTCAACAGGGGTTTCATTATTTTGGAAAAATTTCTTCTTGGTAGCCTGGCCAATTGGTTTCTCATCTTTACTCCAAGGCAGCCTAAGAGGAAGGGTAGTGACCGTACTAATGAATTCTGGGGTTATTTCAATGGAGAAGCCTCTAGTGGTTACAGTGGCATGTGTTCTTGTGTGAGGGACCAGAGAGAGAGCAAATTCTTGGGCAATCTCCTCATCAAACCCTCGGAATTTCTCAAAGAAGTTCATTCAGTTTGCCCTTGTGAATATGTCCACTACTTAAGGATGTGCATGGAACCTAGTGGAGTTAGTGGGCTCCCTTCTCATAAACCCTCCTGTCATACTACCTATGCCTCTTTTTTTTTTAAAAAACAAATATGGAGGTGGAGACAGAGAGTTTTTGAGAAAAATAAAAAAATAGAGGAGACTGTATTTTTTTTTTTAAATAAACAGAAATTTTTTATGTATTTTCTGCCCTCCTAAAGACTTATTTCATCCTCAAATTGAGACCACTCCTTTCATATATTGATATTAAATAGGGGGCATGCATGAAACCTACCTCTTCAAACTGAATTTTGTGCCAAAAACCGTGTTTTCTCCCTTCAAATTGGCTCACTGCCCCTCCTGTAGAAGCCCGATGTCCCTCCTGTAGATTTCCTGTAGGTGCTCCTATATATTTCCTGTAGGTTCCCCTCTAGAAAACGCCGAGAGAAAATATAGGGAGGAAATCGATGGAGGATGGAGGTTACAAGGCTGTGGGGGCACAAGAAGGCTACTGTACCTGAGTTATGAGGAGAACATGAAGAAAAGGTGGTGAGAATACGCGGGGAGGAGTGCTCATTACCCTTTATGGATATTTTCAATTATGAGTGCTGAGCTGGCAAGGTGTACGTTGGCCATATTCGAACCGTTGGTCCCCACCTGCTTGGTCATCATGGCCCCTCCTTGTAATCATCCCTCATTATTACATCGGAGTTCACTCTTTCTCCACTACCTGTCCTTGGCATCTTTTTCTTGAGTTGACTATGCGCACGTGTGGGTGACATCTTGGATGAGTGGAGTCAACTAAATGAAGGTGGCCAAGTTAATTGGAAACCTTTCCCTTGATCAATCTCAACCATCTCGTTTCCTTCGTATGACTCCTAATTACACAAATGCAAATAGAGGAGTGACTTAGTTACATACCTATGATCCGAGTGTATTTGTTGTGAGGTGTTGTGGCTCTCTCTGCTGCATGCCTTCATTCTTCTTCATGCATGATGTCTCGGCTAGCTAATGTGTGGTTGTGGACTTTTGCAGTATCTTCTTTTGTTGGAGCTGAGCTACATGTACCTTCCCAACCTTCAAATGTGCACTCTTTTGTTGTTGGTGCTAGACTTCTATGGGATCAGCTACTACAAGAATTCCTACAGGAGCTCCAGTAGTTGCTTCTCCCATTGAAACTTTAGCTTTTCCCTGTGCTTGGAGCTCAAGAATAATGCCAAAGGTGTCATGCATGATGGAGGGATAATAGTTAAGCTTCAAATAAGG
>APFE031737271.1:0-20871 GCA_000404065.3 Pinus taeda
TTTATAAGGTGTCAAAGTGATTCAAACTAGCAACCAAGGGCTAAGACTAAATGATAACAGATACCTAAGAAATGTAGGCAACTGCTAAATGCGTTAATCAGGTCCCACGTCTAGGATAGGATGAAAGAGACCCTAGAAATATGATCCATGATCCATATACTTATTAAAGCAATAGTTGAAATGTGTTATATCATCAATGGGTAGGTTATGTATGAAAGTGACATATGAGAGAATTGCATAAAGAACCTTCAGATGGAATGGGCTCAATATGGTAGAGATATTATGGTGTCCATAAAATGAAGCATTAAATTAGAAAACATAAATAGTAAAATATAATATGATTCAATAAAAAGAAAAAAATAATAATAAATAAATTCAATTCAATATTTATATTACATTTTTTATTAATAAAATTACAATATTTTTTTCCCGGTTAAAACCATCATATATATGTATAATTTATTATATATATAATGTTGTCACATGAAATTGTATTTAAAAAAATTTTAAATTAATACTACATTTAACAAAATTTAAAATAGTAATACATTTTCTTCTACCTGTAAGATATAAAGTAATTCCAAAGTAATAATAATAATAATAAAATAATAATTTACTTATTTTTTAGTATGAGGAAGTTATGTAAGTCCCTGGTTATTGAGTTGAAAAATATTATCAATATTATATGTTGTGTACTTCACTCTATGTTTATTTGAGATGTAAAATTTAAAACTAAAATATATTAACAAGAAAAAAAATAAAATTATGAACCATAAGTAAATTATTTCAATGAGCATATTAAAGGACATAATTTTATATCAATTTAGATAGAAATAAAATCATTTAAATTAAGATTTTTCTATACAATTTCGAGGCAAATATGTAGTTTATTATTCTTATTATGAAGTTGATTTATAACATTTAAAACATATTAATAACAAAAATATGTATAATGTGGGTTATAAATCAAATATCTCAATATGCATGCTAAGTAAAAGATTTTAACATCAAATCAGAGAGAGAGAGTGGGAGAATTCTTATTCCATTAATAAGTTTCTTCTAATTAAATGTATGAGAGAGATATGCAATTCCTTTGACGTCTAATATGAAATTGACATGTAACATTTTATAAATAGTATTATAAGAAAACTATCTATAGGAAAACATGTAGCATTTTAAAAGATACTAATAACAAAAATAATTCAACATATATAGGAGATATTATATTGTATGGATATATGTTTTCTACATCCAAGAGGCATGTATTAACATTTTAATGTGGAGAATCTAAATCATAAATAAAATATTTCAATGTTATCTACATATATAATATAAAATAAGTGAAAATAATTTGTTTCTTACAGTTAAAACATTTTATTAGTGTGTTTCTCAAAACTAGCATATATCCATATTAACTCGAAATCATCCAAAAGCATAGAAGAATCAAATCTCTAGAGGTGCAAATGTTTCTCAAGTTTTGTATCGAAAAAGAGGTTTGCATTTTGAGATATTTGATCCCTCTAGAAGCTTGGTAGATCTGGAGTTAAGATGGATCCATGTTAATATATTAATAAACATATAAAATTTAATATTTACAACCATATAAAATTCAATATTTACAACACATATAACATTAACAAAAAAATTAATAAAAATTATAAAACATGTGACTGTCCCATATATATTATAGATTTTAATAAATTTAGAAATACGAATATTTCTATATATATAAAGATGTGGATTTTATATAAATATAAACAATACTATTAAAAATTACCATGATTTTGATCTATGTTTAAGTTGGATCTATGTAGTCTTTAGAGAAATAAAACCTCTCAACATACAAACATTTTTTTTAATTTTGTACTAAAAAAATGTAATCATGAGAAATTTGAGTTTCTTTGACACTTCTTGATACTTGGTTAAATCCAAAATAATTAAATGAATCTATATTTGATTTTAAATTTTATCATACCAAATTGTTGGTTTAATTATATTTTTTATTTTATTTTATGAAAAACAAATTTAATTTTAAATTTATTATACAAATTTATTTTGTAATTATAATTAAACTCAAGTAGTATAAGAAAATTTTCTTTCTCTAAATAATGGGAAAACATATCATAACTCAGTTGTCAAAATGTAATAGTCCAAAATAAACCCCCCAAACTCTAGGCTCAATTGCGCCAAGACTTGCTATAGTTGGCCACCTCCGAGCCCTCAATCAACGTACTATTGCCAAAGACTCCTCTATCTTAGAACACTATTCTCCCAAGAGATTGAATGATAGAATCTTGGAATGATGGAATGCCTATCATCTTCCTCACTATCTATTAAATAGATAAAACATTAGAAAGGGAACCACATGCACACACTCCATGTGTCTACATCCAACTTTATTGCTTTCTTGTTTTATTTCTTTTGTTTTTACTTTTTGATAGCTTTACTGATTTTTACTCATTTCTTGTTTTATTTCTTTTTCTATTTATTTAGCTTTAGTATTGTTATTTATTATTTTATTATTTTTATTATTTATTTACTATTACTATTATTTATTTATTGTTATTATTTATTTCTTATATTTTAATATTATATTATATTATATTAATTATTTTATTATGTAAGGGACATTACATACTTCCCCACTTTAAGGAATTCCATCCGCGAAGTTAAGCTGAATTATTGTTATTATTATTATCATTATTATTTATTATCTATTATTTTTATTATTTATCTATTATTTTTGTTATTTACTACTTCATGTTGCCAACACCCTCTACTGAACTAGTATAACCAGTAGGCATCGAAAGCTTCACAACACCCGAGAAATCCCAAGTAATCTCTGTCCTTTTTCCCACTTTCGGCACCAGGCATAAGCATGACCTGGTCTGTATCCTAGTCCAAGGCTGGCCCCAAGGCTTGCATCTGACTCAGACCTCATCTGCCCCAAGGCAGGCATCTAGTACGGTAGTCAATGACTCCAGTCATCTCGCCCGGCTGGCCCACTCCCTCCACAACTACTAAGGCGTACATCCCCAGGCATTGAAGTCCTTACACTCCCACTAGACTTTGATATCCCAATGCAATAACAGGCACCTAGCCTAGCACATTAGGCACTTGGCCTCCTCAAGATGGTCCCATAGCTCTTCAAGAGTTATCCATCAAGATCTACACAAGATAGAGGAATCACTGGCATATGTAGTGTTGATTGAGTTTGTCCCCATCCCATATGGTGTTACTTATTCTCTTTCATGCATATGGGCTCGCACGAGATCATCAAATAAACTGGCCCTCTTGGCCCATTTGTGGAGTCCTGTGAATCATCACACCTCAACATGCAACCAATGCATTAGCCATACCATCATAGTATCATAGAAAATAATCCACATGCCAATTCTTACATGTCATCATGAAAACATTCATCATTGTTAATTGCAACATTATGAACAATAATGAATTGCATGCTCATGCATGTCATAAATTTGTATGCAGCTATCACATGCCTCACCTTATGAAATATCCTCCTAAGTTATAACATCAACATATTTGCATCAAAGACATATCATGACTTCACATAATAAATGAATCACTTGTCAATAACCTCATATTATAGCATCATATTCCTATACTACATTAAGCATATCATATCCATCATGAGTATTTAACATTAAATACTCATCATCACGTAGTAAATGAATATGTCCATATACCTTGACCTAATATCATAATGCCTATGCATATCATCATTATCCTAAGGATACATCATCACTATTGTAACAACTATATAAATATGAACCAGATGTGCATGATTACCCTTATACCATCATATCATCAATATGAGAAACATCTCAATACTGATCAAATGCTCTATAAGCATTTTTCTCAGGATTCATTAGAAAATTTGTTTTCATTTACTTTAGAGACATTCAACTATGAACTAAGATTACTCAACATCCATCTAGGATCTGTGTTATCTCATCAGTGTTATTGGTGTTATGATTTCATCAAGATACCAAATTACTTCTCAATAATCATTTCTACTTCTTTCAACTATGAAGTTGACCATTTACACCATAGGTATAATCATCTAAGTACATCGTTAAATTTCACATGAGTCTCATCATCTTGAGTCTTAATCTCTTGTTATACAATCATTATTTAAATCTTCTATCTCAAAATTAAATTCCCTTGGTTTTACATCAATCTACGCTTTGGCTTACCGATTCCAATACCGTTATATGCAATTGCATATAAACACTAGGTCATTATGATTTAATTTTATATCATGCTTAATTTACTTGCATGAGGGTTTGTTGATCCATGTTGACTTATTCCTACATCACTTAATAATTATCATTTTCATCCATAAAAATATTTTCTTATCTTGTCAAGTTCCTATCTCAATACCACTTGGTTGCTTTATCATAAATTCACCCTTCATCAAGTTGGACAAAAGACTCTTTCTCATTAATTAGTATCATTATTTTAGATTTTGAAACAGTTGGAAACATTACTACCATAATTGTCCATGAAAAAATTAAATGTGTGGTGTTATGTGGAAACGACCTCTTTTAACGTTATGGGAACAAAACTTCTTCACATTTTTAAACTATGTAGACCATCACTATGACCATTATCAATCATGTTTCTCGGTGCACTCATCAATACCCTTAAAAGAACTTTCTTCTTGATAGAACATCCCTTCATTTCCTTCTACTAGATATAGATATATTTTTATTTTTCTCTGAGTCTTATTTTCCTAGTATTCCATGTTTACTAGGTTAAAAAGTGGAACAATGGAACTTCTTCACTTCATTCTATTTTATTAAGTTGACTTTAATTTCTCATCTCCAACCATTGTGGTTTCTTTTCCTCCTCTCTTAAAAATATAGCACTGATATACTTCGGAAATGTTGTTACTACTTCCCAACTTCGGTAATACCTGATAAATAAATTCATTAAGATGGCTACCAAATGTAATCCGCTTATCATTTCATGTTTTAATGCATCAACATAATAAAATTTCCTGATCATACATCTTGTTATCCATAATTCATTCATATATTTAATCAACTATGGAAAACTTTACAATGTGGCTCTCCCATTAGAGGGAAAATTGTTATAGATGTTGTCATGCACACTACTTATCTTCTCCAATCATTCTATTTTATCATACCTTCAAGGTTCCTTAAAGATGGCCTTCATTATTACCATAATTATTCAACTTCATTAGTTGATTTCCAATATTTTCTTCTTTATGTGCATCATCCTTAGATAAACCTTATAGTGATACCTTTAGAGTACCAAGTTATAATTATACCAAACTCTTCCATTATGTTCTCAAATAGGTTGCCTCTTCTTACTAATTTCTTACCCTTGTTGTGACACTTCCTCTCAACCACCATAAGTATCTACCATATGTTATCTTCCTAGCACCAAGTTGGCCATAAGCACATGATCTATCTCATATTTTCATATTTATCTTCCTTAGGACTTGTTTGGCTAAACTAGTGGTTGTTTCCATAGTGGTGGGTTTCCACATGGTGACCTCTGCTCGGACCAAGGGATCGAGTCCGTGCAAGAATCTTTTAGCCTGACATTTATCATCAGCCATATAGTCGATGTGATGGACCAATGCATAAAATTAAGCTTCATAGTCCTCGATAGATCTACGATTCTGTCGCACTTCATGGAAATCACCTACTTGTTGGTGCTTGTACTCCTCTGATAGGTACCTCATTTGGAAGGCTTCCTCAAACATTTCCCAAGTGACTTGCACTCGGGTGATTTGCATCTTCGTTTCTTCATTTACGCACCATAATAGAGCATCTCCTTTTAGTAGAATCATTGATATTTGGGCCTTTTCCCTTGAAGTTTATGCCTTAAAAATAAGTGCTCTTTTGACACCAATTACCCATGCTTCTGCTTTTGAACCCTTTTCTTGACCCGTAAACTCTGGTAATTTTCATTTTTGGACTTCTTTCATAATATCAAGGGTTGTTTGTTAATCTTTGGCATTGAATTGAGAATTTAGCTTCTCTCTGTTTTTGTTCCAACTCCCTTCCTTTACGTTGATCATTTCCTTGATCTTGTCCTTGACTTGAGACCCAATCCTTAAAGATACTGTTCATTTCTCCAAGGGAATGTAATATAGCTTGCTCAACTGGGGTTCCTATCTTTGAAGTGGTGGGAGGTGGGGTTTCCATCTTAGGGTTTCTTTGGGTTTGTCTTCGACGTTTAGGAGCCATGATCTCCCTTGTGGTTTCATGTTGAATTTTACATTACTTCCTTACTCATTTGCTGAAAGCTAAAATAAATCTAAAATATACCCTGATTTTAGAATATGCAATCAACACACAATTGATTTTCCATTCATCCAAATTTATTTATTACTATACTTAAACCATAAATTATCAATAATCACTAATTTTATAGTATTATACTAAGGAAGACATGAGTTGGAAGGTAATAATTATGTCTGAATAAAACTTAAGAATTGTCTCAACATAAAATGAAAATTCGAATGAATAAAGCTTAAGAATATTGGTGGCATGATTTCTGAAAGAAAATTTATTCACCATGACTTTTGAAATTTTATGTCACACTAATATTAAGTCTACAGATTCATGATCTATGTGATAGGATAAATTGAAATTCTTTGTTGTAGAGTGAAATATTTTGAGTATCTATTTAAGAAATCATAAGTTATGTTAGAAGAAAGATGTTATAAAAATTAAACAGACTGCCTTTAACAAAATAACTTGTTAAATAAATTTATTGAATGTATCTTGAGATTCTTATGGCCATTAAATGATTACTCTAAGGGGCTTTAAGAAATCAAACAACTAAAGAGATATTCCAACATAAACACACCATAAACAAGAAGGGACACCGCCACCTGACCCAAAACAGTATGAGATGACTGGGAAGGTTATCCCTCCCCAAAACACAAAATAAAATCATTTTATTAATAAGATGCCCCACCTGCAAGTGCACCCACGAAGGCAACACCATATCAAACCCTTAACAAAGCTTTAATAGCTATCGGGTTTTACATTCATAAAGATCGAAACAATACCAGGAAACTTTGAACAAACCTATTGACTATAATACATTTTAGCTATAATGATTTTAGCGCTTTGAATTATTGACGAGTGAAGGAGCTTCTTTTGGTGTTTTGACTTTGAACAGATATGCAATTCATTTGAGGTAACCTTGTGGATCATATTTATTTGTAAATGGTTGTAACCTGGATGCTACCCAAAGAGGTTACACAAACCAAAATTTGAAAGCTTTTTCTACCAAAGAGTCATGTTGACTTCTTTTTAATTTGAAATTTATTAGTAATATAAGCAACGAAAGAGTGTGATCTGCAAAAGCTAATGAATTTAACAGTAGATCATTTACAATTAAGTCATTAAAAGAGTGTGATCTGCAATAAAACAATCATAATGACGGAGTAAAAAGATCAACCTACATTTAAATTCTAAATTTTCTGTGGAAAGTGGAGAAAAAATAAAAAAGCACATGCAAATAAGTCCCTCGATCAAATCCGATGAACAACTTTTGAAGTTTTTTTTTTGTTAGAAGAAGGAAAATTGATCGAAGGGTAGATAGAGAACACGATTTATTGTGACTCCTTCAATAAGCTATTTAATCCTTCTGTGGTCAAAAGGGTGGTAGGCCCGAAATCTCTTTGCGAGTGAAAATATTTGGGTTACATGGAAAGAAATTACCAATGATTACATGTAGGCTATTAAAGATACCAGCCAATCAAGTCGAATTAATTGAGTATATCTTTGATTCTTTAAGATATATAATAGATAGGTACACGATAAAGAACTTCTCGAGGAAAGGTAAATTTTTTTTTTCTTCTCCATTTATTTTTAATGTCAACTTCACATAGGAAAATTTTTCCATGTGAAATTTTAGACTCCTAGGATCAAACAAGTATTATTTCCTAAATTAAAAGATGAGTATTAAGATTTATGTTTAACCTCGGTTTGAACTTCTTGGAATAGGTAGTCATGCATAATATAAACTCATGACTCAAAGCATATGAAGATCAAAGAGACCCTTTGTTGTGATTATCACACTTAATCGTTCATTTATACAACCATTGGAACAGATTCCTGCAGCGTTGCAAATACAATGTGGGAATTAATAAAGTAACATAAATTCAGAGTAATTCTACATTCATTAAATAAATCGATTAGTGATGTTAGATGTGAGGAAAACCTTCCTAAAGTTGAATTTGCAGGAATGTCCTTCAAAAATTTTTCTTTCAATCTGTTGTGTTGGTGCAATGTTATTTTACTTTTTAGGAAACATGGTGCAAAAATTGGAAAGGAATAATAATTTATTCAAAAGAGAAAGAGGAAAAAAACTCAGAATTTATTTCTTCATATTTTAAAATCTCAAACCCTTTAAAAATTTTTGTTGATTGTAGATCTTTTAAGCCCAAAGAGACCCCTTGTGCCAGGTAAAAGGGAGCAGTCCTTAGGGCTCTCAGTTAGAAAAAACAAGGGATCAAAATGTCTACGACAATAATTGAGGAAAATATTCTTTGAAAAACCCTTTGATCAATGGCTAAAAGGAGCCTCTTCCAGCTCTCGACTTTAGAGAAAATCAATTTTAGACAGCTCTCGCCGAGCCTAAGAGATTTGGCTTAAAATTTAAAATTTAATTTTACAGTTTCTTATGAGCAATTTTCTTAACTTTTCAAAGCTTTGACTCCCAAAAATTTATGGCTATCTTGCAAGACGTTGAAATCGGCTGAGAATTTCACACCATAGAAAATTTGGTAGCCTCTTTTAGTTCTCAGTGGTTCACAAATACGTTTTGTGCCTCTGAGAATGACTTCTTCAAAAGAAAAAGAAAAATTGGCTTCTCTGAAAAGCCCTAGCAAGCAAGCCTTCGCCAAATTGATTTGAAGAAATTTCTATATAAAATTTTGTCAAATTAAATTTCCTGAAGTTAATTCCTCTTTTGAGCAAGGATTAGGCTTAAAGGGACCTTCAGCTTTGAGAGAAAGCCCTCAATGAGATTGGGCCTTCACCCTAAAAAAATTTGAAACGTAAGTGTATACAAGTCAACTGCCTAGAAGCGTATGCTGCCACAACACTTCTTGACCATATTTAAATTCCAACTAAATTATCTACATATTCTAAAAAATCCAACTATCTAACTCAATTCTTCAGATTGAATTCCATGGAACAAAGGCCAAACTTCCACTTGGATGTCACAAGACAAAACATAGCTATAAAGATAAGGAAACTAGGTTCATTGAACGCTGAGTTAGAAGATAAAGCGAGTGGAGATTTGGAACATTGGAGGTTAGAAATCATAAAATGCGCAATACTTCTTAAAAATTCACACAACAAAAAGAACTCACGAAAGCCAAATCCAACTATTCTCCATCCAATACGCCTTTAAAACTCGAATCTTCGGCACTTAAGTCATTAGAAGGCGAGGGTTTGTAGAACAAAAAAAAAGACATGTGGCCTCCCATAGGTAACGCTACAAGTCGAGTTAAAAAAAATCCTAACAAAACAAAATATTTTTTATTTCTTTTTAAGATGCCCAGAGGTCCTAAGGGTTTAGCCTAGTGCTATGATACCATATGTAATAGTCCAAAATAAACATGTAATTAATCAACTAATTAACATCAAGTTCAAACTATAAGTAGCACCTACCTGTGGTTGAAGTCTGCTTATTGCAACAAGGTTTTAGGGAAGACTATCCACCCAACCGTAGTCTCAATTGCACAAGGACTTGCTAGACCTCACCACCCCCGAGCCCTCATCAACATACTACTTCCAGTGACTCCTCTATCATAGAACACTATTCTCCCAAGAGAATGAATGATAGAATCTTGGAATGATGGAATGCCTCTCATCTTCATTACCATCTATTAAATAGAGCAAACATTGGAAGGGGAACCATATGCACACTTCATGTGTCTACATGCAACTTTATTGCTTTCTTGTTTTATTTATTTTGTTTTTACTTTTTGATAGCATTAGTGATTTTTACTACTTTCTTATTTTATTTATTTTTATATTTATTTAGCTTTAGTATTGTTATTATTTACTATTACTATTTTTTATTTATTGTTTATTATTTATTTTCTTGTATTTTAATATTATATTATATTATTTATTATTAAGGGACAATACAAAAAGTCCCTAGGATATAATTATAGTGGTTATTAATTGTGAATGCATATTGAATTACCAAACTTTGCCTCCTATTAAATACTTGTGGGTCTTGGGCCATTAACTTGATACTTTTGAGAACATCTGTCTCTCAGAAAAATAAACTTTTAATTAAACAAAAATAATTTTGATATGAAAACTCCTTTTATATTTTTTTTATATTTAATATGGTTTTAATTATAGTGGTTATTATCTATGAATGCAGATTGAATTACCAAACTTTACCTCCTATTAAATACTAATAGGTCTTAGGTCATTAACTTATTTCTTACATCTACCTCTAAGAAGATCTGCCTTTGAAAAGAATAAACTTTTAATTAAACAAAAATAATTTTTATTTGAAAACTCCCTTTACATAACTCCCTTTTTATTTTTTTTATATTTAATATGGTTTTTTCACAGTTTTCGCTAGATAATCCGCAAGATTTGAACTCTTTAACTTTGTTTTCATAACTAAATGCCTTTTCCGATAAACAACGAGATGCTCCATGGATGCTTTACGAAGTCTTCTCGATTAAAATACTGAATGGTCCAAAGTGACGTAACAAGAAAAATCATATAGCTTGGTGGAGTTCAATGGTGTGAGAGTATAAAAAAACTGTTATTCAAGCCACGTGGACTTAAGGTTTAAGCATCTCAGGAAATGAATCTGCATACATATAATACAACAAAATAACATGAGACAACATTGGATGCATAAATCAAAACTAAAATGAATCTGCACACATATAATACAACTAAATAACATAAGACAACATTGGATGCATAAATCAAAACTAAATGACAAAATGAGACAGGAAGGATATGTAGTCATTGCTGAGAGTTAGATCGATATCTGTAAAAACTTAACTCATGTGAATTGTTGAGAAATAAACGATACACATATAAGGATAACCATCATAAATTACTTGCAGAAGTTTGGTCTTCCCTTATTGTCGTTTTCTAAGTGAATTGGATGCATGTTTATGTTCAGTGCGTTTAAAATGGCTCTTCAATGGTAAGCCAATCTCCGTTGCTAAGTCCATATAATATGTTTTTGGCCGTTTGGTTCATATATTGATATGTATTCAGCGATATTCATTCAATATCAGCCAGAAAAACTGAAACTAATGCTGTCCAGACAACAGATGCCTCTGCTTAGTTAGAGGACTGATTCTCTGTCATCAATGGGTATAAACGAGAGTAAAGAAGTTGCAGCCAAGATAATGAAGGAATATACATCGATACTCAGCTGCTCTGTAAATTGCTGTTCTAGAAGAACAGATGCAGCTGGAAGACCAGAACAGGCATATAAATTGCATTGTTGGATTGCATCACAAGGATGGTATTGCAGTTCGAGAAGATCAGATGCAGTGCTTGAAAGACCAAAACAGGCATGTAAATGGCATTGTATCACAAAGATGGTATTCTTCTTTATGTCCTTTTTTTTTCTTTCCCAAATCTCTAAATTTGAATTATGGCTTGATTGGTTTTCCTGTTTGGACAGCGTTATGAGAGAACATTACAAGAGAACAAGATCTGCTCCAAACGTTGCAAGGCTACCATCAGGGAGATTGCTCAGCAAGTCCAAGCAGAGATAGAGCAGTGGTCTCAAGTGCAAGAGTTATTACTTCGTGTTCGTGAAGAAATGGAAGATCTGAAAAAATCAAGAGACTTTTGGGAAGATCGCGCTCTTCATGCTGCCGAGAAGGTTGCAACCTTGCAAGTACGGGTATATTTATTTCAAATTTGTATTCTCAAAATTTTCATAATACTTTTCTTTATGGTTTATTTTTGTAATAGTATTTTCACAAAGTTTCGAGAGATAGTTGTTCTAGTTTTTGTTGTTAAGTATCTAGCCTATCAAGAAGTCACTGCGATAAATCGTCTCTATGCCGTCTTGCCCTTAAAATTAAACCTTGCTATCTTGATTCCTGCGACCATTCAATTTTCTCAAAATAATTCTTCCCTTTAGATATTCATTGTCTAGCACAATGGCATTAGTTAAACTTGTTTGATATCACAGTTCAGGTGAGTCATTTGGGAAACTATTGATTAACGACCTCATAACATTCCCTTTGCCCCATTGTAACCCAAATCATTTCGCAATAATCACATGTGTTGCTCTCATCTCTGGAAAAACAGATGCATGATTGGAGACGAAAGTCATGTCGTTATCAGATCAAAGAGTTGCAATCACGCGGTGCTCGAATGAGAAATGAAATTAAATGGGTGCAGAGTCAGAGACATGCTGTTGAGAAGGCTAGACAGCTCGATAACCACAGTATACACACAGGGAAACTGTTATCTAAAAATTCAGTAAGTAGCTCAAAAGGAATAAGCGATAATCATCTAAGCAACCAATCTGCAAATAGTGAGAAGGCGGCTCACCCAAAAGATGATGAAAATTGGAATGGAAAAATCAATAGCGACACCAAGTATATGGAGATGGTTAAGCCAAAAATATCCAAAACAGTTGAAAAGTCTCGCCAGAAGAGCCCTATCAAAAAAGTTTCTGAGCATTGTGAGGTTCATAGAAACGGACAATCATGGAGTCAGCGCCTTCAACAAAAGGATCGTGTTACAGAAAAGTTGTCAGAGAGAAAAACAAAGAAAACGATTGAAGGTGTCCATTCCAAAGAGAATTTAGTGTTACAAACCAAAGATCGTAACACACAAATTAGAAAATTGAGTCAACGAAAGAGAAATGAGCATCACGGATCAGTGGCCTCAGGAAAACCGTGCACCATGATTTTAACAGCTCGCAACTACGCTTTGAAAAATGACAATAAACTGTGTTAGTTGTGTAGAAGCGGCCAACTATTCCTTGACTTTACTATGGATGGACTTTTCCTTCCAGTTGGAATGCGTATAAATTATTGGTGTTCTTAATCGTTTGTCTGTGATTGAGCTTTATCGTGAAAGGCTAGTTTTTGTTCATTTCATTTTTCAAAATTAGTATATTATTATAACGTGATAATAATATTTTATTATGAGTTGTATATTAGTGTTTTATACATTTCAATGGTGTTAAAGGTATTATAAAGTTTAGTGGGAAAGATGTGTAATATATTTAAATATTTATTTAAATAACCCCAAAAATTGTAATTAAATAAAACATTACATTAATAATAAATTTTAATCAAATTAAAAAATATTTTAATAATAAATTGATTTAATTTAATTGTTATATTATAAATTTTTTTTTATACTAAAATTGTAATTCTAAAGTCAAGTTTTTGTGATTCATAATGTTTAGAGAAATAAGTTCTTTTAAATAAATCAGATGTATATTTTGGCATCTACATCTTTCAAATTAATCATTGCAGTTCATCATCAAGAGAGAAAAATGAACCACATTAATTGGTTAGAAATATATCTATTTTAAACTATGCATGTGATTGATCCAAATAAACTATTTCTCTAAATTAATTTATAAACATTTAAAAAAAATAATAATAAGTATATCACATTCAAATAAATTAAAATAATATCGTTTATTATTAAGCATGGAGAATATATAATTAATGGAATATAAAAAAAATTGATACTTTTCATTAATAAATATATAATTAATTAAAGTTTGGGTTATTTTCATATAGAATGTGAAATCTATATAAAAAAATATAAATACAAACTATCAATTAATATTCATTTCACTATATAAATTGAAATGATAATTCATATTCATATATGAAATACTCCATATTTTATATCTAAATCTAATTCATATTTTATATGAAATACTCCATATTTTATCTCTCTCTCTATATATATAGTATGACATATTTTTGTTTCTTTTTTGTAAGTTTGGTGGGACTACATCTTCATCGTGCCTAATATATCAGCAAGGGGTGGAGAATTGAATGAGTGTCTTCATGACATGGAGTGACTTAAGATAGCACACATCACCATCTATCCAAGACCCATCGACATTAAAGATTTAAATTTTAAAATCATAAACTATGTCAAATAAAAATACCATACTTATATATAAAGTTAAAGTTTCAACAAAAGTAAAAATAAGATTATTTTTATATACAGAAATGTGAAATTTATATAGATATAGATAATATTATTAGAAATAAATTGATAATTTTAAATTTAAAAATTTTGAAAATCAAATTTTCTAATATAAGTATTTCTTCAATTCTACATTCAAAAAACTATTTAGATTTAGAAAAATTAATGGTATATTTAAAGAAAAGTTGATTTCCTAAAACGAATCTATAATCAACAGAAAAAATAAATCTGCCATTAAATTATTTTATAAATAAAACAAATATATTAATATATTTTAAAAATGTTTGAATACACTGATGTTTGTGAGGCAAATGTCTTGCATGCGTGGACTCATGATCAACTTGAAATGGTATTGATGGAATTGGAGTATATGATGATCCAAGGACACATAAGACAACTCTAGTATGGAAAACTATGTTCACACTCTCTTCATAGGCATTGGCATGGAGGATGAAAGATGATAGATGATCTTGATGGTTTGTGGAACAAGAGATGATCCATGTCAATGATCCATGTTAATGAATAAAGAGTGTAGAAGTCTTACACAAAGGGAGTATTGACCATATATAAACCCTAGCTAGTCCTTTGCATACTATTAATTAGAAATGATAAAATATTTTTATCTTGATTTGAAGCCTCATCCATCATAGCACATTCACTAACACAATTGGTGGGTATTGCCTAATCTAGCCACATATCACATGGTTCATCATTATGTCATTTCTTTCCATTTCTTAAGTAGAATTCTTACAACTCTCCAACTCATAACTTAAAAATCTTCTAATTGCTTCACTTATATTTAATGGATTTTTATAATTACATCGTAATGTGTTTCCCTCTGAAACTAACACCCCTTCATGCACACGTGTCATCACTTTATGCCATTTTATCCATCGTTAGATGATTATATTGTGCTAGTCCATTGATTTAAATTGCACCAACACAGATGATTTATGTTTTCCCTTTGTGCATATGTCATCATTGTATACAATGCTTGTTATGTGTTTCTTTGGCGAGGATTTTCCAAAATCCTTATGGAAACTACCCTAGACCTGCATGCAATGTCTTTCTTAACACTACCCAGCGAGTCAGATTGCATTTGGTTGGTGAAGGGGGACTTCCATGGCTTGCCTTGCCATTCTTAGATGAAAATACAAGGAAAAAGCTTGATTAATAGTTTTAGGTTGATAGCATTATGTGCCTTGTTTTTCTCAAGAAGAGGGGCATAGTTATAATCTTCTCATCATGGTAGTCAAGTTTTATTTGTATTGTTGTGACTGCCGACATGGGAGGTGTTTAATGATTTGTGTTACGGGTGAGGTTTTTTCCTTTCAGGTTTGAATGTCCATTTTTTTTTACTTGACTTGTGGTTTCCCTTTGTTACCAATCTAATGTGCTCACTTCCCCATCCAATCTCTGGTCAAGTAGAGAGGTTAGTAAAGATCACATCAAGGCTATTTTATCACTTCAACCCTTTCAACTAGGGTTAAGGAGTTTTTTCTCCATAGTTGACTCACCTTTTGAAGCAAGTAATAAATTATTTAACAGATGTATGCATTTTATTTTCTGCTCTATTATGCAAATTCAGTTCTAAGGTTGTTGATTATTTAACTTGTTTTGTTGTTGCAAATGACGTAATTCGATGTTTTCTCACTTCGGCTACTTCCCATGTAAGATCTCTTATAACTTTCCATCTAAATAAGTTTTCATTCAACATTTGAGTTCCAACCCATTATTCAGCTTACTGCATCTATGGCTTGCCATTGGTTTCTAGTGTGACTAGGTATTGTTCTTTCCACTCATCATTCCTCTTAGCCTATGACTAGTGAAAAGTTTTCATAGCATAATGTCTATACATAATCAACCCTTTATAGGGATCGTTTATATGGGAAATCTCTATACCTATGAATGAAAATATGAAATTGGGCGGGATGCCTAAATATGTTTCTGTTGATCAGGCTTCGGGATTGGCCTCCCAAAAGAAGCATCGTCCCAATAGTAGGTATCAGAGAGTTATTATAGTGATTGAATCTCCAGATTGGCTTCGAAAAGGATGTGTCATTGAACTCAAAAGTAGAGAGACTGGTGCCAGTGTTGGAACCACTTACAAGGAATTTACAAATACCCCAGTTTCGCAATTAGAAGTTTTCATGATTTTAGCCTACACCGAAATGTCTTTGGTTTGCCTCTTTCTATAATTAGGTATTGTTTGTTATGAAACTAACACTTCTAATAGCTAGAACGTAGCGACGACTATTTGTTGGGATTTTAGGTCACCGGGCCTCTGTAAAACTCTGGCATCATTCTGATTAATCTACCATAATTCGTAATATGTGCTTCCGAGAAGCGATATTTCAATATCAAAGCCTAAGTGGGTTTGTTGTAGCTGAGCGACATCAAATGTCAAAGAACTGAGTCTGAGCGTAGAAGAATAAGATTCTCTTGTAGAATCCCAAGTGGATATTTTTTAGCCCAAAGATATAATAGGCTCAGGAGTTGAGTCTGAGAGTAGAAGGATGAGATTTTGTTATAGAAGCCCAAGCAAGTATATGTTTTAGCCTAAAGATATCATAGGCCTAGGAGTTGAGATTGATACTAGAGTAAGATTAACATATAGAATTCAACCAATAGTACTTTAGACTAACAAAACACAGACGAATTGGATACCCCCACACACCATTCCATGTGTAATTAAAAATAAAGCAAAAGACACCTATTTAATACTCAAAACCTAGTTATTTATGTTAGCAATATAGAGATGGAGGAAAAAAACATGTTGTTTGACAAGCTTAGGGCTTAACTATATCTCGATACTCATTAGGTACTCACATTCTCTCTACGAAAGAGTTTTGTACCAGCCTCACAAATTTTTATCATCACTGACCCAATAATTTATGTTAAAAAGATAGAAAGGGAGGATAGAAACATGTTGTCTGACAAGCTTAGGGCTCAACTATATCTTCATACTCATTAGGTACACACATTCTCTCCATCGAAGAGTTTTGTACTAGCCGGATAGACATTATAATTTTCTTCTATACCAACCTCACAATTTCTTTATCATCACAACACAACCATTAGGATTTTTTTACTATTAAGAATTATTTAGGCCTATATTGTGCCTCACATACACAATTTGGAATGGGAAAAGAGAACTAGGTTTTTGCACCGAGAGAAGCAAGGCCCTCTACAACCTTAGAGGGGGGAGATCTTCATTACTTGATATCTGTGTAATGCTTAAACAAAGGCCAACATGAAATACAATTGGCTTTTAGAGTCGTGTATTTCCTACAACTGGTGGAGCTTTGTCCAAATTGGAAGCCCCAATCAATTCTTTTTCTTGTTGTGAAGGGACTTAGTAAGAAAGGTTGACTTATTCAAAACAAGGGAGTTGGACTTTTATGACAACTAGTTGAATTTTGGTGATATATAATACATACAACCATAGATCCAACTTACCTTAGTGCGTTAGCTAAATCAGTTTGAACCAACCAGTTTCAACATCGGGATCTCTTAGAGGTCATGTGTACAAGTCAAGTGGAGTCCCTCTATGTTAGGAGTACCTATTGTAAACTAACAAAAATTACCCCAAGTGTGACTCCTGCAATGTAAGGAGGTGTCTCGAAAGTTTCCTCAAGGAAGTTTTCCATGGAAAAGAAATAAGAAAAGAAAAGATCTGTATTAACATTGGCTCTAATAAGGTTCAAGATGTCTAGGCATGGTGTTTTTAAATCTCTCTTAATGCTTAACAGATCAAAGTTAATATGTAACTATGCTAGTGTAAATCTTTTAGTGGGTTGTGAAATTCCTACAATTGATTGAGTTTTGTCACAAATTGAAATACCATGGAGTGCTTTCATTCCTAGTCTGAACACTTAATGAGAAAGGGACTTAGTGAGGAGGGATGAGTTATTAAAAATTGGGAAACTGTACATCAGTGATTAGTGTAAGGTAACAATAGGGAAACCATATTTAAATAATCTAGGCGAGTTCAACCTTTGTATGGTTCCCTTATTGAAAATCCTACTTTTGCAGGTTGTGCAGTATTTTTTTGATCTTGTGTCAAACCATTGATCTCAATATAAGAAATTGTTGGAAATAATATTGAGAGGGGGGATGAATCAGTATTATCAAATCAGTAAAACATTTTCATTTCCATACTTAGATACATATACGCTACTTCCGTTAAGCGAACCCGCATGTATACATGATTGTGTCTAAAGCAACTAGCGTATATCCAGATTATTTATGATTCAGATAATTTATTACATGTTGATCTTTAGATAATGCATCAGAACTTCATTGACCATATGAACAGTAAACAGAAGCAGTAAACAGAACAGATCATCACACGCAAGAAGCACACATGAACACCATGATTTAAGGTGGAAACCCAATGTGGGTGAAAACCACGTGCTGCAATTTGTTTCTCTCTTCCTTTCATAAGAAACTTCTTTTACAATATACTGGTGCAGTCCTTTACCAGTATGCAGGCTGCAACCTGCAGAGAGCTACAACTCTCTCTCGTTTTCCAGTCTCTCCTGGAAGGGAGCTACAACCCCCTTTAGCTCTTGCACTAGCCAATATTCTAGTACGTAGGTGTTGGCCTACAAAAGGCTACAACCTTCTCTTTCTTCCTCCAGGTACCACGTTTCATAAATTTTCAGACTGGATACGCCGAAGCACAATACTACAATCTGAAGGCCACATTTCATCCAATTTTCATACTGGGCCCATCAATATCATTGAAGCTCACAAACACTTAGCAACATCAACACTCAATACTGAAACCCTGTCAATAAAAATAGTCACCAGAACACAGAGCAAAACACTGAACTCTGCATCAATATTCAGAACCAACTGTATCATCAAAAATCACAGCTTAAATGGTATACGCTACTTGGACGAACCAAAACCGCGTACATACGCGCTTTTACCAAAAACCAACCTGCATACAGATCTACAAATATTCAATCAAGACTTGCAGCTATCTCAAACTTAGATTATACCCAGATTAGATCATTACAATCGTCATTATACAGATCTAGAATAAACATAATCAATCATATGGAGATAGTTAATTTCAAACCATTTGATCACAATCTCTCCTTAGATCTTGTTCTCCATCAACTTGTGAGATCCCTCCTTAGCTTTGATCAAGCAACCCATAACCTGCATACTGGATCTCATACTTCATCAGATATTCAAGCATTTTTCCAATTACTCTTGCCTAATGATCTTCTTCTCCTTTTATAGTCTTAGGCCTTGCTCAATACCATTGTCCAAAACCATAACAAACCAATAGCATGCACCCAATACTAGGGATCAAGATATTTGACGAGGTACCATGGTCCAAAACCATAAGTTCAAGTACCAAGGACTAACTACCACAGGCCGAAGTTACATTATCCAACATATATGCACTTTTCCTTGCATGAAAGTGCGTGCATACGCATATGCGACTTGGTAAAGTCTAACCCGCGTGTATACATGGCACGGTCACAATGAACCAACGTATATATATTTTCTCTTCATTCTTGTAGACTGACCATCAACTCCTTGCTACTGACCTTCTGTACTATGATTTGTCATCTGTGCGGTTTGCCATCAAGGACAACACTTCTCTCATAATGCCAACAATCTCCCCCTTTGGACTTGATGGCAAAGCTAACTTGTCACACTTAGAGCTATCATCTGATTCCTTTGAGTTGTCCTGCAACCCATGCATTCAGCCACATCTGATTTCTCTTTCGTAGATTCATCTAGTTATATGTAAGTGAGATGATCTTCTATGAGAGGGTTGCCATCAAGTACAGCACATGCATCATAATGCCAACAATCTCCCCCTTTGGACTTGGTGGCAACAACACCAAATTACTCTCCCCCTTTGACATCAAGGGAAAAGGGCGGACCAAGATATTCTCTTTCCTTGATAAACATTCCATTGTCCATACTCCCACTGAGTACCTGCTGAAATCTCTGAATGAGCTCCCCCTTTGTATATGCCAAGGTGTACCAATCTGTCCATGCTCCCCCTGAATACATGCTATGCTGAAGAGTGTTGTTCATGCTCCCCCTGACTATAAGCAAGGTCTGCGAAAGGTGTTCTATAAGAAGAACATGACTCTATACATCATATAAGACCTTCCTATCACCAAAAGACTCAATCCATACATCTATCACCCAACCAAGTGGGGATCATCCACCCAACCAAGTGTGGATACATCAGAAATTTACATATGACAACCAATTACATCACATCAATCATTCCAGGCATAGTGGGGAAACCAAAATAGGTTGTTACATGACCTTGACACCATAAAAGAGATACCACAAAAGAGATACATGACATAGAGACAAAATATCTAGATCAAGACTTATGAAAGTCACCAAGAACTGATAGCAACAACATCTATTAATCACCATTCAGATCAGCAACCAAGTTTTCCTTCTATTCTTTCTCTGCTTTCGTTCTTCCTAAAACCCAACTACAACTGTGAACAAGAACCAAAAGCTTCGAAGATAATTCCAACAATACATTATTAGAAGATTATCTGCTCCCCCTGAACCTGTGCCAGATGGTCTCTATCAGACCCATATCAGAATATCTTCAACCAGATCCTGCTCCTTCTGATATCCATCAAGCCTCCAT